>LUCW03000482.1:75000-90000 GCA_001586965.3 Sphaeroforma sirkka
GGAATGTTTTACTGATCTTTCCTATTCTTCTAACAACACAGGGGTTCATCACTCAAACTAAGGCGACCGAAGGACTACCAAGTGATCCCGGGATACCCCTCAGAGCCACCGCAAGTACACATCCCCGGTCTCATCTCCACCACCGGTGAGTGCGTATTCCTCTGTTGCACATACTGTGTGTATTTGATACTGGTACGGTTAGCTCACATCCAGGTAACCGTTGTGCTACTCTTGCGCTCGCCGTAGTGGAGAGGGGTGAGGGCTAGTCAGGCCATCTTTGCTGTGTATTGTTTATTGTGTGTATTGTTATAGTTCGCAGTGATGGTATGGCATATCTAGAGTCCTGAATGGTGCATGTGTTGCTATGGTCGTTTGCTGGCTGTATGTGTGTGAGAGGCTATGAATTGCACTGCGGAGACAGAGCGCTTTAGATTGAGCATAATTAACCTGACAAGGGCTGGCGGGTGATTCATACATAAGAGAACAACCAGTCAATAGTGGTGCACTGTGATAAGTGTATCACTAATAGTGTAGGCGTTAACATATAAAATGCTTTTAAGGTAGTACGAGGAAGGATTATTAAAGCTATTCATTCCCGACACTAAGTAGATTAAAGAGTTGTGTATGTGCGCGCGTCCGTCACCACAATATCTACCAACCCCTTCTAACACTTCAAATGATATATTCTGAGGTACTGGGTCGCATATGCTCGCTTCAATACGGTCTGGTGATTTCTTGAACCCTCGTAGTCTAAATTATAGCCAATGGCAACTAATGCCTATCAATTGCATGACTTTGTTTCCGAATAGTGCCGGATTCTATAAACAAGTTGTTCGTGGGAGGATTACCGATATACTTGAGTGAAGAGCAAGTCAAGGAATTACTGGGGGCGTTTGGCGAGCTGCGCGCGTTCAACTTGGTCAAAGACGTCGGCTCGGAGACATCGAAGGGGTTCGCGTTCCTGGAGTACGTGGATACCTCGAATACAGATCGGGCGATTCACGGTTTACATGGCATGCAGGTAATTCAACGAAATATTTGGCACCGATTCCTATATTTCTATATATATATACTCACTTATATGTTTGTATGTATGTGTATATATATCTATATAAAGATATATATATATATATATATATATATATATATATATATATATATATATATATATATATATTATACTCACTTATATGTATGTATGTATATGTATATGTATATATATATTAATATATATATTATTATATATATATATATATATATATATATATATATATATATATATATATATATATATATATTTACATCCTCTTGAGCCAGTAGGCGTTTGAAATATTGAAGAGAGCAAAAAAATGGCACACTCGTTTACGGCCGTGGTAGAGAAGATTTTGTTAAGAAGTCGGAGTACTATGCCGGTGTATTACAACTAGTTTTCATTTCGTTTGCATTTCGTCACATGCGATACCTTAAATTACGTTAGAATTACGACAGTCCCAACATCTATTGCAGTATATTACAACCTACTGGCAACTCACTCGGCACTTATCGTACAAGCAACTGGTCGTACATAATGAAATACAACAACCCAATACCTGTACTACTGTACGCCGATCCAACGTCTAAGGCTGATACTAAGATACGAAACCCCACTCACCAATGACCTGGCAGGTAGCGGATAAGCAACTGGTCGTACAAAGGGCGAGCGCCGGCAAGAGCGGCACTATGCCACAGGTCGATGTGGCGTCGGGTGCGCTTCCTGCGTCCCTACTGGCCGCAACACAGAACCACGAGAACATCTCCACTGAGGTGCTTGTGCTGCTCAACATGGTGACAACCGAGGATCTGGCTGACGATGAAGAATATGAAGGCAAGTGAAGAGTGTACCTAATGAATGGAAGCACAGTTGTAGCATAGCTGCTTACGCATCCTGCTGGTAGAATAGTGGCTAGGCAACAGCGCATGGTCTCAAAGCATAGGCCACTACCCAGAAAAAAATTATGTCTAGTATCGCCCCTGGTAAAAAATTTCTGATCGTCCGAGACGTACTGTAGTGAGCCTCTATTAACAGAGATACGGCCCGTTTCACAGGTGCTCGCTTTCAATACAAAGTATTGCATCCAACCCACTGATGCTGGTATGGTCAATAACACGGGTACTAATATATACATATACATTGCTTGCGCTCTCACAGATATCGTTGAGGATATCAGAGAAGAATGTGCGAAGTTTGGAGCGGTGAAGGACATGCGCATCCCCCGGCCCAAGGAGGGAGTCACCGTCATTGGCCTTGGAAAAGTATGTACTATGCGTTAACTTGCACTCGACATTCGGCAAAGAAACTTCCTTTCACATACGCAGACGATGTGTCGTTTCTCGCAATCCGCTGAAGACGAGATGTACCCTATTGCATATTGCTTTGTATACATTCTACGTACTGTTGCTTGCGTACTACGATGTTTTTTTAAATACATCGATTCCCGGGACATACGTGCCCATATTTTTTTTACAAACCTTGACATTCAGTCGTCGTTCGTAAGGAAAAGGCTTTATATGCCATCTCTTCGGATCATCACAGCCTTGTGTGTTGAACTTTGACGTGTGCAATCCACTGTGTATATCGTATCTCAACGTGCATACACATTTCCATCGCAGGTGTTTGTGCGCTTCGAAGAGATCGCTGGAGCCGAAGCAGCCCAACAAGCTCTCGCGGGCCGAAAGTTTGGAGGTCAAACCGTCGTAACGTCGTATACTACAGTGACCAACTTCGAGAATGGCGATTTCAGTTGATAATTCTATGGATTTAACTTAGCAAGGTTGCTTCTTATACCGAAAAGAACTCCAGATGTACGTACCCGCATGACTTTTGGGCCATACTTAATTGTCCAAGCAGCCACAAGCCACAGGCCAATGAGCCAATAAATACGGAATACACCCAATGCTAAGCCAAAGCCAAATTCAATCATTTTAATGCAGTTTCTACGAGTTAGCTTGTATCTAACTGCGCTGTTTTATTCACCTATCCTTATATCATACCTCTGAAGTACCCCGCCTTGAGTATATGCTCCACGTTTACTTAGCCATGCGCATAAACCCAGCATGATCGTTGCCGGTTTGTCCATCAAGAGAAAAATTGATCGCACCACAGTGTAATTGTAAAAGCGTTGCAATCCAGCCGTCAACAATGCACGCGACGAAACCCGGCACCTTATCCAAATACAGTCTCGTTAAACATGTAGCTTGCAAACGGTGTAAGCTGTGGAGGAGCAATGCACAAGTTGTCTAACATCGCTGTACGTAAAACATGGACCGCTGTCTACAGCTGTGTGAGATGGGTTTCAACAGTACGAGGTCGACATATGTATAATATTTGTTGGGAACACGACAACAATGTCTGATTTAAGAAGGCTTGCTTATGATCCCCAGGCCCCCAGCTTATGATTTTGTTCCAGCTAATGATTTTTCGAGTTTTAGGGTTCCAAACCCTATCCAAACAATCTCTGATTTGTGGCTTTGTTTTTGGCTCCATGGTGTGAGCATGATCCAATCAGTCACTGTATCAGTACTTTTAAATAAATATATATGATGCACAACAACAGATTGATCGTGACGGGATAGGCACATACGTATGCGCTTATCATTTGTTTAGCAGACGGGAGCCCCGAACCACATCGCTCAGAGAAATAGCGTACACAGTCGAGAGTGGACGCAAACCAATTATTCGATAGATAGCGACATACGTCACTGCTGGGTGATAGTACATCTCAAAGTATAGTACGTATATTAATAGCATCCCGGGACACACACACAGACCCATCGACCCAGCTACAATGTCAACTGTAGGCAGCCGTAAAGTATTCCACCTACGCGTAAGCAAGCGCACTGTGATTGTGGTAACACTAAAGCTACTGCCAGAGATAGCCGACAGGTTTGACGACGACATGCTGGCGGACTTTACAAACACGATGAAAGCCCCACTGATTGATCGCATGGTGTACTTCGAAAGCGCGGATAAGGTCAAGGAGAGGGATCTTAAAACGATACGCATAGTGGAAGGTATTTCAAGTAGCCTTATTTCATTGGAACGTTCATGTTCTTTTTCACGCTGTGTAACTTGTTGTACCGGTTCGTTTGTGTTTAAAGTACGGATAGAGGTGTACATCAAGCCTACAACTTACATACAACAAACTTGCACTCTGTACGCTGAATCGTATGTGCAGGGGGAACTATCAAGGTTGCCTATCATTTCGAGCTGGACGATTCACGAAGCGCCGTAGTTAAGGTAGGGACTTCACTGCGTTGTGAAATTTTGGTTTCTTCATTCCGCTGGTGATTGCGTCTGATTTTGGCAGCAGGCACAAACACATGCGCCCATAGGGCTATGCTCTTATGCTGTAACGTGTATGTCAACGAATGTGTTGGTATAAAGATGGCGTTTGTATCAAGGGCTGTCCGTGTTGCGTTTTGTGGGCTTGTTATGTCCCGTTCGTTAAAGTGGGCAGGGAGCCCAGGCACTTGCACTTCATATCTTCTTCAGTCACATATTCAGTGCATCTAGCGGCACTATCGTGTGTAACCATTTGTCATGGCTGTACGCACCGGAGCACCTTATGGTTGCATGAATTGACGATGCAATGACTGTGGAGTATTAGTATATTCACTGCATTGTTGTAACATGCACTCAGTGGGGAAAATAGCACACACCCGATACTAGGCACCCCATACGAGAGTGCATATGAGGGCTGTAGATATCCACGTTTCCACACCGGAACCGATGCAATGTATAGTTGTATTTGACTTGTATCGATTTGCTCTGCAACACAGCGGTCTCGTACTGTCCACCCACACACTTCGATATCCTTTGGTACTTCGCAGCGTAAGGAGGACTGTGAGAAGTCTGGCTACAACGGGTTTTTCACATACAAGTACAGCTTGGTCGCTACGCTGAGTCCGTCTGCGGTGAATCCTTTGATGCTCCTGGAGGCCTGAAATGCGTGAGATAGCCGTTTTAGGCCTATGAAAAGGCCCTGCGGTGTCTGAGATAGATATCATGTGAGAACCATTCAGCTTCCTATTACAAGAAGAGAGAGAGAGTAAAGACGTGCATGTTTCTTCGCTTGGTTGCTGATCATGTCAGAATCATTCAGCTGCCTATCAGTAGAAGAGATGCATGCAAAGGCGGGAGGTGGTACTATCAGCGGGCGTCGTGAAGGGGGTGGTACTAGCAGCGAGTGTCGTTATGGAAGTGCCAGTTCTAATGCATCCTTAGCACTCTGAGCCAAACGGAAGCAGTGAACGCAGTCTCGGCGTACGATGTCATGACATACTATAGTATGGTACTTATTGAGCAGTTATTCTACTCTTGGCCCATATGTCTAAAGATGAGAGGTGCAGCTATGGGTGGTTGGACGGTGTGAATGTGTACTACTGTGGTCGAGATAATCTTCATCCGCTAGGGCTATCGTAGCACCAGGCGTGCAAGGCCAACAGACAGCCCCACACCTGCAAGTATCTACGATTGATAGACATATAGTCGGATACCGAGCGCCGACCGCTAAGTATTATAGGGCACACAATAGCCTTGGATATGGGGAAGATAAGTCTAATTCTGATAATCAAGTGGGTTTGTCTCTCCGAATTGAACCGTTTCCACATGCCCAGTACACAGGAACGATACTTCGAAGCGAAGTATTATAGTTCATACAATGGCCTTGGATATGGGGAAGATAAGTCTTATTCTGATAATCAAGTGGGTTTGTCTCTCCGAATTGATCCGTTTCCACATGCCCAGTACAGGAGCGACACTTCGAAGCGAAGTATTATAGGGCATACAATAGCCTTGGATTTTGGGAAGATAGTCTTATTCTGAAAATCAAGTGGGGTTGTCTCTCCGAATTGATCCGTTTCCACATGCCCAGTACACAGGAGCGACACTTGGCAGGCGGCCTCGGCGGACCTGTCGGAGGATCGCCGCGGCAGTTCTGCTGGAGATTGTCTCTGAAAAAAAGAAGCAGTCTACACCTCAATCGTAGTCAAATGGTCTACAACACACTCTACTAACCTAACTCGTGTGGACTGTCTTTTGACCTGTGGTCGTGAGGTTGGGGAACATGGCCTGTTATTCGACGCGTGTTAGTGTTAGTGTTAGCGGCAGGCTAGAGGCCGTGTCTCTGATTGGAGAGTTTCTCTACCACACTCAAGACCATGGAAGTCCGTGGAAGCCCGTGAAAGGTACTACGAGCGAACTGAACCCGTAAACGCTTATTTTGGTACGCGTAGTTCAGATTATTGCTTTGTTCCGCTGAGTCACGAAATCCGCGCGTTCGACTTACGGCACATACCAGTACGCGGGTATTACGTCAGATATCACCAGCAGCAGATGGTGTCTGTACGGACCTGAATGTGCTCTTGCTATTTATACGCATATCATTAATCAAGCAAATTAGAGAAAAAGAAATCAGAACAGACGCGATGCACGTACAAATGTGGGGATGCATAGTTGGTATGACGTATCTGTGTTCGTAGATTGCACGAACAAGACAGATATCAACTCCATGTTCAAATCCAACACCACAAGAATTGATTTAAAGACACGCAAGTATAACACACAGTCAAGAGTATGTGGTTGTTTGCTTGTAGCCGCTCAATCGAGCTATAAACTGATCGTTCGAGTCGAGTCGTCTAATTGGGTTAAATGAGTTTGAGAAAGGGTTGTTTTGCGTGCCCAATATCCTTCTCAGACTCTTTTTTATTTTCTTTTTCGTAAATTTTTGTGTACTTTCTGGTTAGCTGGCTATGTTCTATTTGGTTGTATTCGGCTTGTGACTATAAATCTAGCTGCTACCAACTCCCCCACAGGCCCACACACGGTGCCCTATCACCACAAGCCTTGATACGTGATTTGACCGTGGGCCATATGTTAACGCGAACTACTATGCTGGCTGATTGTGAAAATCACATGCAACAGTCGTGGTGGCCAAGTCCGGGATCATATGCATCCTGGTAGTGTGTAGTAGTGTGCATGCTTTTATATTCGTCTACGGTAGATTGCAAAGTTATTTTGACTCGCCGACGAATCAAAGGAATCATACCCACACCATAGTCTCCCTAGTCCTCTATACTTCGCTTAGCACGTAGGCATACTTGAAGCACTTGGATCTACCCGGTGTTCAAGCCATGCCGCATCAACTCAATAGAACACTTGCCGGCTGAATCTTGTCATTGTTACCTCAACTGATTACTTCTGATACGAACAGGCCTTAACGCTATATCTCACCATCCAAACGCCTAGCTCGTGCTGTTGAGCACAAGCAAACAGTACAAGGGGCATACGCTGACACGCATTGGCTGCACCAGGCAGCCATACTCGCGCGGGGGTAATATGTGAATACTCGTCACTATAAACTTTAGTTACGCATAGTAATTTGTCGCTTGGGTGGGTTTGCAGGACGGGTAGGGCGCCGCTGTTGGACCTATTCATAAATAACATCAATAACCAAGGGGTAGAGGTTAGCTATGAGAGCAGTGTAATGTATCAATCGCTAAGAGATTAATCAGTTTACATATTCTGTTTTGATTCCATAGTTCATCTGTCTAAGCATAGCGAATCCATCGGAAGCATTCACTGATACCCATCCATCCATCCATCCATATATATATATATATATATATATATATATATATATATATATATATAACGATAATAAAAACAAATAACAATAACAAAACAACAATAAAATTAACAAGAATAAAAGCAATAACATTAAAAATAAAATTAACAAGAACAATAGCAACAACGTTAACAATAACAATAACAATATCTATGACAATATATAACAATATAAATATATCAATACAACAATATAAAATTATATAACAATATATACAGCAATACATAACAATATATATATATATATATATAACAACACATTTTTTCTATAATTACTTGTTATACATATAGACACACACACACACACACACATATATATATATATATATATATATATATAAAGATACATATTTCACATCCATCACAAGTATCAAACATACATCAGGAGACTGAATGCCCTCGCGCTTGGTGAGCATGGTGGGGCTCGTGACCTCCTGTTGCTGTGCCTTGACAAAGGCTGGCAGCTTCTTTGGTGGGGGTGGTCTGTT
Organism: Sphaeroforma sirkka; assembly: GCA_001586965.3. Classification (NCBI taxonomy): domain Eukaryota; class Ichthyosporea; order Ichthyophonida; genus Sphaeroforma; species Sphaeroforma sirkka. The sequence continues at coordinate 83,152 of LUCW03000482.1, forward strand.
TGGCACGGGTGCTCCGGAAGCACTCGAGTGGGATCTTGCAACTGCACATGGGAGAATAGGCGCAAGTAGCAGACGATAAGCGCAATGTATGGTATAGTGCTTGATTGAATTAAAACATATTAGGAACAGGAGCGCTGACACGTGCGGTTTTCCTAAATGAATGCATGGGTAACCTCATACACATACGTGTGCATGCACTGCATAGCATTGAGTTGTTGTATACTGATATGGTGGCTGGCTCACATTGTATTTTCTGATATGTATTTTTAAGATCAGAGAGTGGGGCAAAGTATGTTTGATGGTTTCGGAGCCGGACGCTTTATGTAACTTTACAGTGGACAATACTATCGAAGGATTAATGAAGCCGTCGTAAGACCAATATAGGCAAGCTGATATTTATGGGTTTCATCCACTTTTTCATTGAGTACATAGATAGAGACAATGGGCCGGACATTTGCCAGTTCTACAAAGCACAAGAGATTGGTATAGGTATTCCACCACACTCATGACTCACCATGGTCTGACATAGCGCTGGTGCTATTCATAGACCCATTGCTGGCGGATCGGAGATCGTCCTGCAGATGCGATGGTCTTGGGCGAGCCTTTGGCCCACGCTTGACAGTGCTGCGCTGAATACTTCCGTCGGCTACTTTGGGAGTGGGCTCGCTGTCGCTCAGATCCAAAATGTTTGCGGCGTTGATGATATCGGTCACTTCCTGTCATTCCGTACGGTGAGAGAACAAGGGTGAGATAATGAATATCGTCTGCACCAAACCACGTCATCATGGTGCGCATATATGTCACGCAGCACCGCATACGAAGTACAATACCAATCCAAAGAATCCGAACTCGGTTCTTTCGTATGTAGTTCGAATTCTCCTTGTGATACGTGTTTGCACTCACCTTGTAGTTGGCGATACTATCTGTAGCGGGGCTGATTGGGACTTCCTCGTCTGGCTCCTCCTGCGTGAAGGGACTGGGCGACGATAGACTGCGCAGTCGCTTGTTCTCATCAAATACTCCTGCTTGTTCCGTGATGTATGGGTTGTGGTCAGATAGCAGGGAGGCATGGGAAGGCTATTGGGCTTGTACCATTTACAGATCTCTGACGCGATTGACAAACCAGTACCTGACTACGCGCATACTGCAGTGACTGCTAAAAAAGCACAATCGAAAGCGACTCCTTCTTCAAGCGACTTCGCCTGAAGTGAGTATACCATTGACATATATACACAACTTGGCTCTCATATTTCAAAGTGAACTTCCAATCTCCGCCTCGTACTTCAATATCTGCTTCAGCTATTTACAAACCACTGCACATATATTGCATCTACCTATGTAGTCGCATACTCCAACAACATCAGCAACACCAACACATGTGGCAAATGACCTTTGCATATTTGCTACTGGAATGGTGGTGCTCATGAACGTATTCTAGCGTATCTACCCTGAATCTCTCAACTCAATTGTATTCCTCTACACTCTATCAGCAACAGATAATCACAGACAGAGACCACAGAGAGTCCTGAAGCAGAGGAACAGCAACCAACAAGCAATACACTATACTACTCTCCATAAAAGGTATACGATTAACAAGACGTCAAGACATGTTGTCCTTGTCAGATGGAGAACTCACCACCACCAGCCAGCTTCTTGGGCACGCGCAGGTTCTGAATCCGATTTAGAGGTGCCATGTGGCCTCCACGGGCTTTAGGGGTTGTACCTCCCTTCTGGACCAGATTGCGTAGTTTAACGTCTGTAGCGAATGGGATTGGACACGCATGGCTTGGTTAGGAAGGCGATGTGATACTATATACGTACACGTACGTGTTCAAAAGTCCTATTCGTGTTTTCTAATGACAAAACAAGCACAACTATCATACATACAGGCAACTACCGCGTGTATATGATTATACGAATACGCCTGCAGCGAACATGCACACTAGAATACTATCCCCCCATCTACATCTCTTAAACTGGCCTCATCTGTCTACACTAAACCTAGCCGTATATACACCGCGACGGTCGCTCTAACACTTACCCAACTCGCGCAGGTCATTGGCGTGGATGATTTTCACTATAGGTCTCTCCATCGCAGCCGTCTCCGGGAAGAGAAAGTTCTGCATCTCTAGGGTCAACTCTAAGGACTGGTCCTGGTCGATCATTAGAGTGTCGGCCGTCTGCAGGTTGTGCAGTGGTATGGACGTGAGCAGACAAGCATCCCAGAAATCTTTGAACCCCGAACTTCGAGATTTGGTATGCTTGTTGGGGTACGAGCTAGCAGATAGGCGAGTAGAACCGATTAAGTATTGTTTGGGAGGTACCGCTCAATGCAGCAACGAAGTACGCGCTTGTGCCATGAGATTAGTTCCGTGTTTCTCTCTGTGTGTTGTAGGTCGCTACTAAGATGAGAAACGTAGACTCGTTACTAAAAAAGATCGACCTCATGTCTCCACACCACAAATAAGGTATATTGTGGCAGAACATCTTCTTGCGATGCATATGAGAACGTAAGGAATGCGGAAGTTTGTATGCATGCATTAAGAAATTGAAGGGGTTGTAATAGAAGTTAAAAACGTTCAAGGCGCAAGGCATGAGTCTGTGTTCACTTACGTCCTGGTAGATATCACAGAGAGAGTTGTCACAGCACGCGCAGCAGCATACTGCACTTTACTTTGACATACATACACTAGAAATACACAACTATATTAGTACTAGACAATCACTCTTACATCTACCTATGCGCGGAAACTAGCCACACACACTCGTATACCTGCTGATCCACCTCCGTCTGGGCCCAGCTGGGGAAGGTCATGACTCGGCGACTGTCCACACTGCCTTCCACCTGCGAGCCAGGACGACTGACAAACTTTGTCTGGGTCTGCACCGCCCCGCTTTCATTGGTTGCAGGTCTGGTCTGCTGCACATAGCGAATGGAACGGGACTTACTGAGTCCAGTTTCGGGGGTTCTGGGTGCCTGTCCTTTGCCCAGCATGTCAATAGTCTCAGATCCCTGGCCACAGAACCATTCCGCCTCGGGCAGAGTACCAACTGTTAGTGGCCGTGCACCCTTAGGTTGGGAAACAATATCGGGAGATGATGTAGTAATATTGGCGTCTGCGTGGGGACGGAAGATCAATACGTTAACATGAGAGATACGCTATTTTTGTACTTTTTCCTATTGAACCGTGAGCTACTTCTTTCTCTGCCATGATTTAGTTTGTAACTCACAACAACCCCTTTAGACGCTTCGTGTCTACAGCATAAAAAAACCCACAACCACGAGGTATATTTTGTATACAGGCGTACTGTTAACAAGACCATTAAACCAAGTACAAAGATATAAATCTCTGCATATTCTTTACTAGAAAACTTAACGGCTATATTCCGCTTCCATGGGTTCGTTGCCTACCTTCATTTCCCTCAGAGCTTCTGTGGTGCACAATGGACTGCTCAACCGCCCGTTCCCACAATAGTTCCGACGATGTTTCAAGAGCAGCCTCATCACGGACGCTGTTTCTACGGCTTGCTCTGGAAATTGAGCCGCGGCTCTTTTGTTTACTCTCCTTGGTATATTCAAACTTGCTCGGCCTACGGATAAGCGGGGTTGAATATATATCAAATTCCACTAGCAAGTAGTTGGAGAGACTTTATAGATACCCCTTCCATCAGCAGTGTCTATATATATCACAGAGCTAATGCGACTACAAACGACCAAGGCACTCGACCCTCAATGGACTCATGGTCATTGTTCACTCAGGCTAAGTGGTAGTTACACCCATTACATCAGCAGTGTCTATATATATCACAGAGTTATTGCGACTACAAACGACCAAGACACTCGACCCTCAAAGGACTCATGGTCATTGTTCACTCAGGCTAAGTGGTAGTTACAGGACGCTCATAAATACCCATTGCATCAGCAGTGTCTATATATATCACAGAGTTAATGCGACTACAAATGACCAAGACGATACACTATTGATGTTTGCCGGATGGCTGGCTCTACCCCAGTGGGAAACAAGCAATCTCCAGTGTACGATGTAATGTGGCACCTGTTCTGTATTGAAAGGTTGGGTAGTATATACGACAACAAGCCAAAATGGCGCAACAACTGCGCTTCAGTTACCTGGTAGAGCGGATAGCACGTGACATGCGGGAAATCATCTGCTTGGCTTCACCCATCTTGTCATCCATCTTGCCCGCGATGCTGCTTGCTCGACTCAGACCGCTGACATCCGACCGCATACTCATAGTGTCCATCTGTTTGTGGGCCTGCATGGCCCGAAAAAAAAGGCACACGCCGAACAAGATAGCTGAGAGGTTCGGTACTAGAACGCTGCTGTTTGTAGAGAATCTCGTATGACAATGAGTTGAGCATTTACGGCAACAACAGCCGTTCAAATTGTGCATTATGGTGCGTGCTGCAATGAGCTTTAGTTATATTATATATATATATTTTATATATGTATATATATCTATACATATAGATTTATATGTATTTATATGTATATATATATATATATATATATAAATATAAATATAAATATATATATATATATATATATATATATATATATATATATATATATATATATATATATATATATATATATATATATAAACTGGTGAGTACTACACGAAGTAGAGAGTACTGCACGATCAGAAGTGGCAGCACACCATATATGCCAAATTCGCAAGCGGGACACAGAGCGGAGGAAACACATTTAAAGTACAAAAGAATGCCTACATTCCGCATTACTTTGAATGAGGTTGTCGGCAGGAACAGCTAAAACAATAACCACTTTTGACGGTGGAAATTGAATTGTTGTCGGGACAAAATCACCCCTCCCCCCACTCGCACCTTCTCCTATAAGATCTTTGTGCGTAGCAAGGCCACACAGATCATCACGAGACCGACAATATGAGACACTGAAAACATCTGTATACTCTGGTACGTCTGCATGATACACACTCAGATGTCTAGGAGAGTCCAGAAGCACAACAACAACTCACCGTGTACTCGCCCGGAAAATACTTGGATAATTCAGCGGGTTTGAGATCCACCACTGGATTGGTCAGTTCCTTTGAAGCAATCTGTGTCATGTGTTATCTTGAGATCAGCTGTACGCAAGATCAACTACGTAGGCCGACAGCCGCAATCTATCATGCCAAATTAGTCAATACGAGACCAGCTCACTGAACGGAGTGAAAACCACACCAAATATTAATGTTTAGTACCTTGAGTTGTTCTACGAAGAGTTCTAAAACCTTGTCCCGTGATTTCAAGTCCTTGAAGTGCACAATGAATCGGTCGCTGTCGCCTTCACGGTCCTTAGTCAAGACGACAAAGTGCAGGGTACCCTCTGTTGGTGAGTAGGAAGTAGTGTCGAACAAGGTCTCAATGTGATTGGAATAGTACAAGTCGACCGATTCGCCCTTAGCAGTAAATGTATGGGAGCAGGGCTACACGGACTACGTCCAAATAAGAGATAGGATATATGGGCTCGTATCAGCGTTGATGAGCTACGATTTATTCCAGAAGGTTTTCACAACAAATACAGCCCTTTTTACTATCTCCCCCGTTACCATAGACATACTCGGTCTGACTTAGACCAGTGCATTTTTTCCAAGTGATAGTAAAGCGTGAGCGATACTCATCCGGGTCAATAAAGATACTATAGAAGGTTGAGGCTAAATGACACAGCAAAGCCTCTGCATGAAGAGGAACGTTCGGTGGAGTTCAAGCAGTGTGTTCATCGCTTACCAGGTACAGCGAACATGATATCTACGTCGTTGAATCGGACGACCTTCAGGGCCGTGTAGTGTCGTTTGTTATCAGAATTCTGATACGGTCTGCGCCAGACAAAATATCGTGAGAAATGGTTAGTTAGGATACCTGTCTGTTTGAGGTTAACTACAAGGTAACAGAAATATGAGAATCATATTCAATTGATGAAGACTACGTGTGAATCAGTCAAACAGGAACGAATGACCACTCAGACGCAAACGCAAAACGCATACGTTCAAAATGTAATGATAAAAATATATGCTTATGTATATGTATATACGTTATATCCGTATATACCTACATATATTAATGCATGCATGTATACACAAACATATCTGGATATAGGCAAAAACCTACATATATATAAACAAATATAAATACACATTTTAAGTATATATATAAACATACATATACATATACATATACTTATACATATACATATACATACACACATACATACAAACGCATACACCCATATATATATATATATATATATATAGGTATATATCTAATACTGCATGTGTATATGTGTGTTCATGCATACTCATTCTCTATATATTCCTCTGTATGTACATAAAATTATACAGTCAATTCTTCCCTCAAGGACCAGGTATTTGAGTCTGCGTTTTGATTGTGTATGTCAATATTTCTACACATGCAATGATCAGTGATACTTAAATACAAACATGGATGAAGCTGATACCTTAAAACAAAAGCAGCACTATTTATTATGATCAGCTTGTTGTTTGTCTTGACGTTGTAACCTGCATCGAGTGGAAGGGATGAATACGTTAAACGCATGTAAATCAAAATAGAAAATACTTCCACAGTCATTTGGCTCTAATGCAACAGGAGCCGCACCAAACACCAAATCAAGCGACGACATGTGCATACTCAAACCGAACGCCATATATCGCCGCTGGTGAGAGGTATTGAGCACAACGGATGGACATTGATATGCTTGGTAATCACGAGGGATTTAAAGGAGAATCTGAGTGCCACACACCCTTCTGCTTGCCCTCGTTGTCCACAGACAGCGAGTACCCACAGTCGAATTC
>LUCW03000482.1:97500-102500 GCA_001586965.3 Sphaeroforma sirkka
ACCGGTGGCTGGGTTAGTGCTACTGCTGCCTACTCCATTGGTCGACTTCGTGCCGTTCATGGGCCCAGATATCAACGAGGAAGCCTGCATGTTGTTCTTAATCAGTGGAACTGCCCCGTTGAACCCGAGTGGGTTTGCACCCATCGCTTTGGGCCCCATACCAAATCCAGCCGGGTACCCGGACATAGACATCCCTTGGCCTACTGTCGTAAGAAGGTAGACATGAATAAATGAAAATCAAGATATATTCCGAATTAACTACTGCATACTTATAAACGATACAGTAAACCACGCGAACAGCTATTTTAACTCCTGTTCAGAGATGACAAGCTAGATTGAACACGAAACGTCGCAGAAGATACTGCTGGGAATATTCGTAATAGCAGTGACACGAAAAGTAACCAAATACTTTGGATCCAGACATTCTCTTACCTGATGCCTGGTTGTATGCGCCTGGAACCTGCAATCCATGGGCCGCCGCTTGTGATTGAAAGGCTTCCGCACACAGCAATTGCTTGAAATATTGGAGCTCAGCCTGTTAGGAGAAATGCACGAATGATGACTGAGTATGTAATACCGAAACAAGCCTCAACCCTTAAATTGTGGCGTGACCGTTCCTCTACACAACTCAAATATATCCCTTCTTTCAGTACAGTGCGAGATGCAGCAAAAGTTATCGATAGAGTAGCCTGAGACAAATCATAGAAACCACACCAACTAAAGAACTTGAATTAGAACGAGCGATCACATACTTGGAGCAGCTTAACGGTTTGCTGAAGCTTCTCGCACTCTTCTGTTTTGTTGCTTGCAATTTCCTCGAGCATCTGCATTTCTTGCTTTTTCTTCTGACGAAATCGTGCAGACGCAATACAATTACGTTTCCTGCGATCTACCGCAGTCTCAGGTTTTCCATCTTCGCCTACTGCGAAAAATGGAGAAGTATTCATTGTGAGACGAGGTAATAAATTGGCCTAGATGTAAGGTCATGTCCATACACTGCAGCAATAAACCAACATGCTGCAGTTCTGGTAGGTATAAAATACCGGAAGTATATTACTCTATATATTCTTTCCAACGTCGCATAACTATTAATAAAAAAGAGGCTGGTATGGAGTAACCATATTCAAAATGTAAATACGTATATACTTAATAATATATATTCATACATTCATACACAAAACCACATGCTTACTAATTTATAATATTTATGTGTGGGTGCGTATGTATATGCATCTACAAATCAGTGACTAAATACACACAAACACAGAAGTGCTAACATACACATTATATATTTATATACATATATATATGAGTGTATTTCGTCAAAATGCGATATTACAAACCAATGTACGTATTTTTATATACATAAATACATCAGTATATATACATATATATATATATATATATATATGGTTGATAAAAATGAATTAGAGTGTATGTATACACATACATACATATTATTGTATATGTATATAATTAGAGTATATACACACGCATATATATATATATATAACACGAGACACAAATAATAAATATATATATATATATATATATATATATATATAACACGATAACACAAACAAATAATAATATATATATATATATATATATATATATATATATATATATATATATGTGTGTGTGTGTGTGTGTGTTTTTGCGTGTGTTCTCGTATTTAACAATATATATTGAATATGGTAGGTGTGTGCAGGTGTGTGCTCGTGTGTACAGAAATTAGCGCAATGTGTGCATGTATTGCTCAAAAAACTGCCCGCTAAGACGGATACCGTAAAATAACATACGTTCGCCCGCCGGCGTAGTCTGATTCATGTTGAAAATGAAGTCCTCCTACCGACACAAGTAGAAGAGAGAAAGATGAGTTCACTGGGTTTTAGAAAGCACAGTAAACAGAGGACGGCTATTGCAATAAGCGCATACATCATATGCAACGGTAAGAGGCAACGCGTTCAGAATAGGTTGCTTAAAATAATTGAAACAGTACAAAAGAAAGTTATATCAACAATAGGCAGAACTCAGTTATTCCGGTACGAGTACAGCTGAGAGATACTAAAACCACAGGTATAGTAGACCTTGCATAAGTGCGAAAGTTGGACTCCGATAACGTTGGTTATCAAACTCTCGGATTGTATTTTCTAAACAACAATTCGTGTTAAGATGGCTCTAAATACTAGCATCCCATGCAGAGTACCAAGTAGATTCCTCCGAAATAAAGAGGATCCCGGAAAGCATCAATGGAATAAGGAGGATTTTGGGAAGCACCAACATGTTTAACCCCACTTTCTGAATGTTTACAAAGTTCTAAACACCGAAACACATGCATATAAGCGAGAAGCAATGGCATACAAGAATAATGACTTGTGCGCAGACACAGACAAACTTCCAGCGATAATCTGTATCAATCACTCCGCATGGAACACAAACCGATGGTGGTGAAGTGTAAAGGGCTATTGCTTACAATACAAATAAGAGTTCTAAACAATGTTCACCATCAGATGACAGCTAAGACACTTACCGGGGATTCACGGTCCTCACTAGAGCGCTTCATGGTGTCCATCGAAGTAAACTGCGCTATTTATAGGTGTGACTAGAAGTAAAATCTGAATCTTACTGGCCACTGAAGGTCGAAATAGTAACTATAATAAAGGTGCGTATGGTCACCTCAACACCCCAGTTGGAATCCTAAGGGTTGTGAGTAAGCCTTAAAGCTTGAGAAGATAGTAAGCCAGCTTCTCGAAGAAAATGGAGGCTGAACTTAATAGAGCTGATGGTCAGATATGGCAGATATGTATCAACCTTCGTAAACTCGTCAATAACGTAACGTTCTCGCGTGGGAACGTCCTGGTTTTGCACGGATACATTGAATATATGAATTACTTGGTGTCTGTGCTTAAAACACTCAAAAATAACCACCGTGTTTCTTTGGTAGACGGCGAGCTATATGATGCTTGTAAGGTATAGACAAACCGATATCGAAAAAGTGGTGAAGTGATTGCAAACTAGTCAAATAGAACGTGTGCTACGAGTTATAATGTACATATGTATGTATGCAATTTTAATGCCGTTGATGAAATTATTTACACACCTGTGCGAGGCTGCGGCTGGCAAGCCTCAAAGTTGGGCGAACTTTTTCCTATAAAAATAAAAATCTTCCAATCTCTTTGGGTACGGTCGTTACATACTGTACTACTGTCATACTGATGACTGAATATGATGCACTATAAAAAAATAATTACCAAGTTAAAAATACGCAGGGTGCCGCTTTTTCTCCAACCAATATTGAGAATCGACGGAATAGTAGATCTAATAAGGCTATCAGAACGGTCCTATAGTCCTCCAATTCGGGACAAATATTGCCCTATACCTCGTTTTCGGTCTCCTGTGACTTTCTATTGGTCGACATAACGAATTCCAGCCAAAAGTTTAATCTGATGTCGGAAGCGGTCAAGTTTACAAGATAATTTATTTAGAATCCAAACCTGCAATTCAGGCGGCCTATTCATTGGTTACTGAACCCCGGCGGGATCATGCTTTTTCCCAAGTCAATAAATGGGGGAGCATTCAGTGCAATTGGAGCTACGTGCATGACATACACTCGCGGTATCCATGCACATGACTGTGTGAATGTTATATTTTTTATATAATGTATTGTTCAAATTTTAGAGGGCTATGACAATATGTATGAGCCCATGACCCCAATGTGTTTATGGTTGTAAACTTGTAATCCATTCAAGGGGGGCTTATGTTCAATATCCTATTCTCTTGTGACTATCTTCTAATATGAATCCGCTAATTTTATCCAAAAAATAGCTATTTTTTTAAAAATTAACTCTTGAGAAAGGCCTGAGGGTTATTTATAATTTGAGCTTGTATATAATGTGCCAACAGCCACGGGAGGAAACCACGTTTACTTGACTATAACTATATTGAATTCTGCAGCTGCTCTCGGAGTCCTTTGTCTATTTGACTTTATTGCTATTATTGGCAAGCACCTCCGCGATATCTAAATGTCTCGTCAATTGCATCTCTTGACTCCTCTCTAGCGCAGTGGCGCAGTGGGTAAGGATTATCTGGGTTCCTATCTCAAATTAATATCACATCCAGCTCTCTTCATATTCGTTTACATCGACATCACCCACGTGTTCATTGGTTTGCTGTGACAATTAGTGAAAACAACAAGACGTTTAGTTCACTGTATAATAGTATATATGTTCTTAATTTTATAATATGTAAGTATACTATTCCGTATCAATTAGTTACAACGTCCGACGTGCCCTGGTTATTCATGCGTATTCCTCATAGCTCTCGAATACGCAAACACATGAATGTTTTGTATATGTATATATATATATATGCATATATATATATACATATATATATATATAGATAAATAGATATAATATGATATCTATAGATATATAGATATAATATGATATATATATATAGATGTATAGATATATAGATACAATATGAATAGATATATATATATATATATATATATATATATATATATATATACATGTATATGGATATAATATTATATTATATATATATATATGGATATAATATTATATATATATATATATATATAAATTTATATAGAGAGGAATATTACATAAAATAGGAGGGCAATGGAAATTTTGACTATCGATTATCATATGTATATTTCTGATAGCTATCGAACACAGAATCCTATAAATGTGCAACACATATAATTTGTTATCGAGAAGAAAAGAAATCTTAAGCTCTAAAACTAAGTACAAAACATTCAATTCCTTGCCAGATTGAGAACTGTTGTAACGTATCAGCTGGGTTTCGAACCGACTCGAACAGAAGTACCGAACTCTTTTGATAATTTGGCAAGTATAAATGTATCAATCACTACGCTGATAGAGTTTTGCGGCTCAATTGATAGACTACTTTTCAATCTGTCAGAAACTGTGAAGCATTCAGTATACATGACCGTTACCGCAATTACCATT
>LUCW03000482.1:105000-117430 GCA_001586965.3 Sphaeroforma sirkka
GCGAAATGATACAATACCAACACAATTTTGAATAGCAAATCAGTTGACGTGATAGGGAAAAACGGGATGTACTTCATGAGCGCATCAAAGAAACAATACATTTTCAATTCAATTTATCGGACACAGCGTCATATAAATGACTTGCGTAATGCGTGTAACCATCAATAATTGAGTTTGCAGTACTAAAACGAACAATAAACTTATGTAATTCAATTGTGAGCGCATTTGATGGTACGAGATGGTATAGTACCTTCGTATATATATATATATATATATATATATATATATATATATATATGTGTGTGTGTGTGTGTGTATGTGTACGTGTGCATGTCAGCGTATATATATATATATATATATATGTGTGTGTGTGTGTGTGTGTGCGTGTGTGCGTTTGCGTATTTGAGTGTATGTGACTATATATATATATATATATGTGTGTGTGTGTGTGTGCGTGTGTGTATATGTATATATATAATATGTCTGTATATATGTATGTATGTGTGTATGTGTATGTATGTATGTATGTATGCATGTACGTACGTACGTATATATATATATACATCAAGGCTGACGGAACGCAGCTAGATCTCTCTCCGCATCCGCAATTTTTCAAACGGCAAAGCAAACGAACGAATTTCTCGGTCACGACAGTGGCTTCCAGTCAACGGATTCTGTGAAGTACACGCATTGACCATACCTTTTCTTTACCCATGTATAGGGAAGACGGAGGGTCCGTTGCCGTACTAGTGAAGTAAAACACCATGCTGCACTATTTTGTGTAGTTAAAGTCGGCTATTAATGATGTGAGTATCCCTATCAGGCTGTGCAAGTGACCTCTTTGCTCGTTTAAGTCATAGACTCTGGTGTCTTTTCATATGAGCACAGCACTATCATTAAAAAAGTATTACAAGAGAGACAAGAGAGACAAAAAAAGCTATTTAGAAAATGCCATGCAATTCTCAGACGTTGTATTTGATTGGTCCAACGTAGAACTGAAAATAGATTTCGCAAAAGAGCCCCTGTGAGGGCTCAGGACGGACCTGGTCAATGGTTACTGCTTTTTAAAACTGGTAATACACAACTATTAATTAGAATACTGTGTTGTTATTACATACACGTACCGCTCATAAGTGAGCAACAAATATATAAACACAAGGAGGAGCACAGAGTGAACCAGTCGGCACAGGTTATAAAACGATGGCTGCATCTATCAAAGAATGCGTCGACAGTATGTTCAATTCAAGATTTTGTGAGCAATATGCTCAGTCGTTTTCTGTAAATAGAGAACTGGACCGTGCATTGTTATTTGCTGCGCTTTCGCAAGATATAGTTGGCTAATCATCAGTCCTTGAACATATTTGACATGGCCTATTTGGTCAAATACATGTCAAGAAGTGAACGCACATGGTTTTAATCCTGGCGAGTCACCATTCATCTAGCAAAGTGTGCGTCCATATATGTACTTGAATATGTTTATATATATATATATATATATATGATGTATATATATGTATACAAATATATACATATGCGTATATATATATATATATATATATATATATATATATATATATATATATATATTTTAGGTATATATATATATATATATATATATATATTTATATATATATATATATATATATATATATATATATATATATATATATATATATATATACGTGTTACTGTGGTTGATGGCGTGCGTGCGCATGTATATCCTTTATATATATATAATATATGTATATGTTGCATATGCATACGTAGTATGTGCAGAAGTTGCATTAATTTTATGCATGTGTAATGTGTAATATAATAATAATAATATAATATTATATATATATATATTATATATTATAATATATATATATATACTATATATTATATATGTATTACGTATGTTCAATATGCATATTACATGCATACACACATGCATTAACATGCTTATACATATGCATAACATGCACATACATGTAACAATCAACATTAATACTGCATGTATGCGTAACGCATATACGTACGCACGTACGTATGTATGTATGTATGTGCATATATATAATATATAATATTATATATATATAATATTATCATATTAATAATAATATATAATATTGCAATATTACGTACGTGTGCGCGTTCTTGTGCAAGTGATTACATGCATGTATGTATTATGTATATATATGTATAACTATTATTACATACGTGAGCGTATGTGTATGTATGTGTGTGTATGAATGTGTGTATGTACGCATCCTTATTAATATGTATATACAGGTATATTTAAAATAATAATATATATATACATATATGCATACACAGTGTATTGCATGTATATGTTTGTATATATGTATATAATATGTAATATGTATATATATATATATATTATAATATATATATATATATATATATATATATATATATATATATATATATATATTTCATTTATTTTAATATACATATATGCATATGTATATATGCATGTATACATATGATGGTGTGCGTGTGCATGCATATATGTATGTATGTATGTATGCACATTAACCTGTATGCATGCATGTGCATGCATGTGTAGTATCCATATATATATATATATATATATATATATATATATATATATATATATATATATATATATAAACGTTCGATTTTGGATATCCCAGTGGGCCTCCAACGGATTCTCTCTCATTTGAACTGTGTGTTGAAAAAGCTTTATATATCTGTGCATATGTTTATATGTATGCATATGTGTATCTCTGTATATATATATATATATATATATATATATATATATATATATATATATATATACATCTAAAAATATATGTAATCTACATATAAACGTGTGTGCATATATCGATATATATATATATGTACAGATTTATATATATATTGCATATATTTTTTGGATGTATATACATATATATATATATATATATATATATATATATACATATGTTTGTATATATGTTTATGTCTATAGATGTGTACATATACATATATATATATATATATATATATATATATATATATATATATATATATATATATAACTATATTAGTATCTATATCTATATCTATATCTATATCTATTTATAGGTATATAAAAACATACTGCATGTCCAATTAAAATTGGTACGATAAATCTTCACCTGGTAGACGGCTATAGCGAGCTTAGATTGTTTTTTTTTTGTCTCGAGTTTTATCTTTTAGTAGTGCTTCTGTCAGCCTCTTCATCCCGACCCTGAATAAGACTGATACTTCCATTTTCGTTTTCTTCTAAAAAACGCTAAATTGCGTGCACCCAGTGAGACATAACTGGAGTATTGCTTTGATTTCTAACTACCCTTGTCTTCTGCTTATTAATTGACAGAGATCGTCTCCGTAGTCACGCAAGACGGTCGACTCTTAGTGGTATGTATATATCACTGCTTATTTGTGAAAGAACATGGATCGCTGTAATACTGAATGCATCTGGCTGTGTGCAGGCGTCCCTAATATTGTTGTGGTGCTTGTTGTACAGCAAAAGTGGGATCAATAACACTAAGCTTTGTATATGACTCTGTTTCATCACACAAGAGAACCACTTAGAATCTACCCCTGAGCTATCAGTTTTTAAACAAATTATAGGATCCTCGGGTATGCAACGCAGTACAGTGTGCGAATTAATCTACTGCACATATTTTACCAATGACTATAGGGCCAGCTGAAGGGTTACGATCAAAATATCAACATAGTACTCAGAAATTGTCATGAAAGAGTTTACCATCCGAGTGAGCCCTTCCAGAAGGTTGAGATGGGATCGTATATCGTCAGAGGCGATAATCTGTATGTGTAGTGTGTTGAAAGTTATATCATTCTCAAATGTATCTGTCGTTTTCGAATGCAATGTTTGTGAATCGGAGTTTACTATTTCATTTTGTTTCCGACCAGTGACCGCCCTGTCGTCCTCACTCTTGTAAATGTAATATTCATTTTGTTTCATAGCTGAAGTTGTGTTTCGGAATTACTTATCTGTTGAGTGCATGTCTTTTCCGATGCATTCTACACCGCCGCTGTATGCGGTCACTTGTAGAGTATCTTGCAACATACCTATCAATAACTATGCCCCGGTTGTGACTCGTCTATTAAATTGCACTTCTACGATTATATCCATTGAGAATAGCGGGCAAGCTGACTTGCGATATAAATCAGGCTACGAAGCTCTTTTCGGACTCGCCCAACGAATTGATTCTACTTACTATTGCTAACACTCAGCTATTGCTATTTACAGGGCTGTAATTGGAGAGTTGGAGGAAGAGTTGGACAATGCACAAGATTTTGACAACCTACACGGAGAAACGTTAAAGCCCGTTGTTCACTGAGCACTGCACTCTGATGGTCCAACATTATATATGTGAACTTATCACGGTAGGCATATCGACACTCTTCCATAGATTTCGATCATGCTCGCGTGCCGCATCCTCGGCCCCAGACCAGTGCCTATTGCAGATGGGCAACGGAGCGATTGCAATACACATGAGACTACACTGAAATGATGAATTTAGAATGGTAGCAAAACCTGGCAGTCAATACACTGATACCATCACTGCGTATGTGGCGAAATGGCACAGAAGGGCCTCAATAGCGATATATATTGCGCCTTGGTTATACAGTGACAAGATCAATGACGAGATAAAAATTGTATCAAGTAGCCCGATCAGAATGATTGAATACAATTTCACGTGGTATCTGATTTGATCTGCTGATCCCCCGATTCGTGTATGCCCGCGATGTCGAGATTTAATCAATTGTTCCCGCATTTTAATAGCTGCTGCCGTCTTATTAAAAGGTTCATATTAGCTCAATGATCGAAAATTGCCTTTTACTTAACGATCCGTTTTTTGCTGGAGCGATGTACCGAAGGCGTATCAGCTATAACACACTCGCCGAAATAGCCATGTTTTCTAAAAACTGAAGCGAGTCAATACTATAAAAAACGCACCGAAAAAGCCAATGGAAGCAAAAATGGTATAACATTCGAGTTAAAATTCGTCTGCAAAGTGGTATATAACTATTAGATCGATGGTGTTTATTTGCATAGACTAGCAACAGACACGACTTGTCACTCCTAGTGGGATTGGCGGCCCACCCAATAATGACACGGTGAGTGTGCACTTATATGACACATTCAGAACGATGGACTCTCACTATATCTACGTGACTTCTATCAGCGGCGGTTATTGCAGAGAGAAATTGAGGTTGTGGGCAGCATTCGAGTAGTCGCTCCCAGAATGCACTGTAGAGGTACCCCGTTCACTCCAATGCATTCTTGTCATCGTCGTGGCAAGGCACTGCACAGACGGACGCTTCACAGCGCCGTACAAACTGGCTACAGACTCTCTCCAACACGTGACACGTGACACAATGTGCCATACTGAAGAGAGAACTGTATAATATTAATAACATGGCAATTGGCAGGATTGGACGCGCTCTTGACGCTATATTGCCACTGGCATCTACCAGCACCTGGCGCTTAATCCGCTCCCAACGCCCTTTTCTCCCTCTTAAATGAAGCGACGGGTCTCACAGGTCATATCAACGATTAACTTACCATTCATCGTTGTACATGGCCGTGTTGCACGTGGCAGCATCGACATGAGCCAAGCCGATATATTTACGTGACTGAGTCCCGGGATTGTGGGCAAAACTCGCGTAGTTGGTCCCAGGAAAGCACTGAACGGGTACCTCCCAGCTTCAATAGGGCGCGTAGTCCACTCTAATGCATCCTAGCCATCGTCGTGGCAACGCAATGCACAGACGGACACTTCACAGACGTCGTACAAACTGACTACAGACTCTCTCCAACACGTGACACGTGACACTATGTACCATACTGAAGAGAGAACTGTATAATATAATAACATAGTACTTGGCAGGATTGGACGAGCTCTTGACGCTATATTGCCACTGGCATCTACCAGCACCTGGCGCTTAATCCGGCCCAAACGCCTTTTCTACCTCTTAAACGAAGCGATGAGCCTCACAGGTCACATCATGTCAACAGTTCACTAACCTTTCGTTATTGAACATGCCCGTGTTGCACGTGGCAGCATAGACATGGGTCAAGTCGATACAACCATGTCGGAACAGTCGCAACCACTGGATGGTGTGGTGCTATATATATAACTGTTTTGATTGGTGTGAAGTCCACCATATAAAAGTGCGATGAGAAGTCGATCAATTCCGCTTCTTGCTGGTTTGAAGTGTGCTGCCGAAGGCTATTTTATAGACGGGTGCGTCCACGGGTGTGGGTAGTTGGATGAGGACCGTTTGAATCACCGTTTCGCCATCAGCAAACGGCTCTGTGGAGAGAGGATGCGGCTGTGACCGTTGTATGCAACGAGTTCTAGAAGTTAGTGGTTATATGATTTGCACGTGTATCATTTTGCATTTTGAACTCAATCGCCAAATAACCTAAGAATATCCACATCCCACATGTGAGGAGTGGAAAGAATAGGAGATGGACTTTCGCACACACGCGAAATATACTATAAAAAAAAGGCGCGGGGGAGTGGGAGGGGGAGAGAATTCGAAAGAAATGGCGTTCTTGTATCACCAAATGATATATAACATACTTTTCAATGATATTCACAAATATAAACGAACATAAACAAAAGTACTGTAAAGCCCAATCTATATCATATTGATATATCACGTACCATCTTAGCTGCAGCGCCAGCAGGTGTAGACCGGCAAGTCAGCGAGTAGTTGTCGGTGATGCTGTTGAGTTTGGCAATCGCGAAGGGTCTGGCTGCCATTGTTTCTAGTTCAACCTGTCGCGCACGTACGGCTCTCCGCCGCAGCTGTACCAATCTCGCCTTCCAGATACTCAGACCTGAGAATTCCAGTTGAAAAGCAAGTTATTATGGACCCAATAACAGCATCATATGCATGGTTATGCGAGCCAAGTTCTATTATTTGTATCAGTTAAGTGTTAATCCGAGTTAACAAACCCACACACAGAGTTCACTTCGGTGTTGATATATCCAATACGCACAACGATAAAAAGTACATATTTAGTAAGCCAGGGAACGACGAACGCAAGGGGGACTCGGAAAAGATGCGATGTGACTATACACAAATACCAACTAAAACTTCTTCGCAAATCTCCCAAGCATACCGATTGCTAAGAGGATGAAGAAGCAGGCGAAGAACGTCACAAAGAATTTAACCAAATTCGGTGGTGGACGGTACTGCGTATAGAACAGTTGAAACCGTAATGTAT
The DNA here is from genome assembly GCA_001586965.3 of Sphaeroforma sirkka. NCBI lineage: Eukaryota > Ichthyosporea > Ichthyophonida > Sphaeroforma > Sphaeroforma sirkka. The sequence continues at coordinate 112,265 of LUCW03000482.1, forward strand.
CTTCAGGGATGTCTCCTACTTCGCTCACTTCGATTTCAAACCAGCCAGCGTTAAAGTCATAAACATCCTGGCTAAAGACATTCGTATAGAACGGCTCCTGTGGCATGTAACGAACAAGAAGGAGTGAGATACAAAATTAATTGCTCAGCTCCGGTACGAACAACATACTAAGTTATGGTCGGGCTATGTTAGAAAACAATGCAACAGCAAAACCACCATGCTCAATCTGCAACCAACTCAGCGCAGGTAACAAATGTGACCCATCCAACTTACAGTGTAGTCGGCAACAATGAGCTCCATGGTCTTATCCGTGCGCCAAAATATCGTCAGAGAGGAGTTGTATCTCGGTGAGAGCACCCCACTGTTTGCGAAGGTTATATTCAACTCACTATTATCCCGCACCGGAAACACATAGAAGTACCTCGTTTGGCCTTCTGGTAGGGTTACCTCGTAGCGGGTATTGACCTGTAGGTTAAAATAGCAGTGGCCACCCGGCAGCGTGGGATCGCCCATGTAATTCTCATCGCACACGTCACAGCTCCCTCCATCCACGCCGGGCGGACAGTCCACACACCGCCCTGTGGTGCTGTCACACGTGTCGGTCTGGTTGTTACACAGGCACACCTCGCACGTGCCGTTAAGCGGATCGCCATAGAACCCGCTGTCACACTCATTGCACGCCGCGCCAGTCACATTTCCGACACAGTCGGTGCACCCGCCGGTCAGATTGTCGCACATCAGGCACGCCACGCCATTGAACTCCGTTTCACACGGGGCACAGGTCCCGTTGTTGAGCGCGTTCCCAAAGTACCCGGGGATGCACGACTCGCAGTTGAGACCCTCGGTATAGCCCTCACAGCTGTCACACCTGCCACCGCCGTCGCACGTGCTGTGGCCACTGCACTGGCACGTGGGCTCGGGTGGTGCGAAGTGGTACGTGCTATCGGCCGGACAGGTGACATTTGCGCTGGGCAGAGGTCCCAATCCGTTGCCATCCACGCACAGCCCCTCCCCAGTTTTGGCCACAAAGTCGCACCAGCCGCACCCCGGTGTGTTGTAGCAGTGTTTGTAATCCAACTGGTTGGCACACACCAGATCCGGGCACGATCCCTCCGGCGAATCGTACGAGTACGACGCACAACCGCCGTACGCAAATATGTTGGTCATTTCGTTCAGGGGCACACACTGGCTGGTGCTGTCACACCACACACACTGCTTGTCGTGAAAGATGGGGTCTGTGCACTCCGAACAGTTCCCTCGTGACTCACACGGCACCGTGCAGTCATCCACCGTATACGTTGTATTATCATCGGTATCGAATACTGTGCACAGATTCCCGGCCCACTTACACCCCGCGGCCTCGTAACACGTGCGACAGTCCAGGGCGGCGTCGCAGGCTCCGTTGCGTGACTCTCCTGTAGACACAGCCGTAACAGGTATCACACACCCATCCACGTCAAACGCATTGTCAGGGCGCACACACTGGCCCCCAGCCGAGCACCAGTAGCAGCCTGAGTCAATACAACCATCTTGATTGGATAGGTCCGTGCAAACACCTGTTTCGAACCCGAAGGTATCGGCTTTCAGCATACTATCGTAGCCACCGTACAACAGCACGGATCCGTTCGCGTAGTGCATTGTGTGACCATACACACGCCCGGGATTCTCCTGTGTGTTCGCTGGCTTAACTCTGTGCCATTTATCCAGCGGAATGTAATATGCCGTGAACTGTGACTCGAAACATAATCCCGCACTTTCTTTGTCGTCATTGTTCGAATTTTCGTATGCATTCCCACCATACACATACATAATTGGCCCTACCAGCGCCGATGCCGCGTCGAAAACGGAGTCCTGCACACGGATCGAAGAAACCGAGAGTAAGTACAAGCTCCGATTCCACTATGTATAGAGAAGAAGTGAATGCAAGAAAAACGCGAGCATATATGTCGAAGCCGTGGCACCTACAGATTAGTATATATACCGTCAACAGCTGATTCGGACTTATAAGCCGTTCTTTGGAAAAAGTTGGCCAGTTGATACACCACAGCGCATGATATAGAAAGCGAGTGGACTATACCTACTCTAACCGAACGTTTTTAAAGGCAAAACGTACCACCTTAACGTATAAATCCTTGCGGTGAACAAACATCCCATCTGACTCTTCCAGCACAGTACATTTAAAACATCATAATGAATGTCAATGCCCAAAAAAAACGCCAAAGCCTCCTACCTTTGCAGAATCCCTTTCCTCCCAAGTCATAGTCTCCAGATACAGAATCCGCGTTTTCTTCGTGGATCCGGTTTGCAAATGTGCTTTAGGTCGGATTCCGCCACTGACAATCACAGCATCGTTCGGCGCATAATAGGCCGACACTGCACTCGACCCTAGAGAAGACATGAGAGAATTGGTACTAAACACGCTACAAGAAATAGACACGCCAACTCAAGTTACCGAGTAGTAGCTTATTAAAAATCAGCATCATCAATGAAGAACATATATATAAATATTATATATATATATATATATATATATATATACATATGTATGTATGTATGTATGTATGTATGTATGTATGTATGCATGTATGTATGAATGTATATATATATATATATATATGCACATACACACACATATATATATATATGTACATATGTATGTATATATATATATATATATATATATACATATATATATATATATTATATATATATATATATATATATATATATATATATACGCATGTGTGATGCGTGTGTGTGTATGTGACTTTTACCAGCATGCATATATTATGTATATATATAATATATATATATATATATATATATATATATATATATACATAATAACAATATATTATATACATGTGCATGCATATATGCGTGATTTGCATACATACATGCATGCATACATACATGCATGCATACATGCATGCATGCATACATATACATATATATACACATATATATATATACATATATATATGCATATATGTATGTATGCATATATGTATGTATGCATGTATGTATGTATGTATGCACGTATGTATGTATGTATGTATGTATATATATATATATATATATATATATATATATATATATATATATATATATATGATATGTGTGTGTGTGTGTATTCTCTCTTACCAGTGACCAACGGACCGGTGATATTGTTATGCTCGACCCAGCTGTCGTCACGGCGCGTATACTCCAGTATAACATACGTGAATTGTAACTGCGGTGTGTACCCCATAAGCGCCACCATAGTGTCCTTGACCGTACGGAATTCCGCCACATGCCTACTGATTGTAAACGGCGCGTCCGCTAATTGTGTCCACATATTTGAGGAGACAGTATACTCCCACAAGTCCGATAAGGTCTCTTTAATATCGCTAGTTCCCCCAAAGACCCACAGTGTGTTATTGGGCGTGCCCACCATCGTGGGAGTGCCGAGGACTCGGCCCGGTACTATAGAAGAATCAAAAGGTTGTTTTATATGAGAATCGAGACTTTTAATTTTGGTCTGCAGTGGATGTGTCCTGATATAGTATATTTTTTACCAAGCGCTCATGAAGTATGCGTAGCCGTTAGAGCACTTGTATTGACAAATTCAACTCAATTCCGGGCATAATCCATTGAGCAAGTGAATGTTTCATTGGTATGTACGCTCTGGTCGCGCGTAGCCATACAGTGACTTGGTATCATAGATATTTCTACCATATAGAAAACAGTTCAAGGTAGTGATCGTATAACCAACACGTTCACATACTTGTTTGAGATCACCTCAATCCACTCTTCCAGATCCGGATCGAAATACGCCAGCGCGTCGGAGTTCAGAAATCCGGCCGCTAAACCTCCGAAGGTCCACATGCTACTGGGAGCGGGTAGGTCAATCACAGCGCTTGCATGTGCAGTCCGCAAAGCAGGCTGTGAGGAATTAAATACTGTATTCCCCGGTCCATCCGGAGAACTCACAAACGACCACCGACTCTGAGTAGCTATCTGGGTGCAATCCAATCCCGTATGTGTCGCGTCGCATATACAGCCGGACTCTCCGCACTCTCCGTATCCACTGCATTTTCCGGGACATAGTTCTATACTGCAATCGGCGCCAGTCATACCGTTTGTGCACTCGCAAGTGGTGCCTGTGCAAGCACCGTTGCTGGAGCAATCGTTCGGGCAGGCACTGCGAAGATGGGAAAGAGCGACTTCTTGAGTGTACAGCGATATTGAGTGGGTAGCATATATCCAATTCGGTGTTAGGTCAAAAGAATACTAAAAAGGGAGAACATCGACTAGTGATGCTATGATGGATCTCGAGCATTCTACGGACAAAATCACAAGGTTGCAACTTTGTTGGAGGCGAACAACCCGAACCTTAACTGTATGTACAGGAAAACGATCAACAAAAGTCGACGAGTATCGCACCAGGTGATACAGGATTCGCGAAGTACCTGAATGAATACGTCACATTGTAGCCGTCCTTCACCTGTGCCACGTCGGATGTAAACCTGAGCAACGCGACACCATTCGTCAATGTCACCCTACGATCGGGTGGGTAGCCATTAAACGAGGCCACCAGCGGAGCGTGTACCGAATCTCCATCGTACAAGTATAGGTGGTCGTACCCACATTCCGTGTACACATCTGCAAAATTCAGTGTTACAGTTTCCGCCCCGTTGGACTGTCCCACAATCCGTTCGCGGCACTGCGTTGATACCCGGTAATCGCCTGTGAAGGTTATTGTGAGTAGGGTATCATCAGGTGTTAACGGTAGGAAGGGTAAAGATTTGATGTTCCGGTAGAATGAGTGCAGCCTCACCTGTTCAGCTGCGTAATTGGACATTATGACGAAACCATCGTACACTAACGCTAAACAAAACGCGAAAGTAGTCTTATAAATATATAATACATATTCCATTCAATGCACAAAGGTAGTTTGAACTGTCCATTTCAGCAACAGATGGAGAGAAAAAAAAATGCGCATATGCAAAATAAATAACAATTATCTTGGTCACCACAAATGAGCTTGCACATGGAATAGGACGATGCATACATATTATTACCACTAACTCCAAATACATCAGTGCAAAACTAGTTGCACAGATGCCTGCATATTCATAAAAGGGGACTACTTTCTCATATATATATATATATATATATACATGT
>LUCW03000483.1:0-21748 GCA_001586965.3 Sphaeroforma sirkka
TATATGGCAGATCTCTAAGGCCCATCCATGCATATATCTCCATTACAAATATGGACGCCCGCGCGCCACGCGCCCAGTAATGATAGTAGTAATGATATATTAATGTCGAATATCGGATCTTTGCGCGCACGTATAAGCCCGCGCGCCCGCGCCCGTGAAATGATGAAACGTGATGGCGCGCGCGCACGTAATGTACTTATGCGCTTGCGCGTGATAATGTGTGATAGTAGTAATTGGCACGCCTCGCCTCGCGCCCGCACATAGGGATAATGTCAGATCGTGGCGCGCGCCTGCGCGCCCGCACGCGCATGTGTTGATGATGCGCGCGCGTGAATGTATGCATCATAGCCCGCGCGTGACCAGCAATATTAGTAATGTTAGCGCCCGCGCGCCGCGCCTCGCCTGCGCCCGCAGGGGGATCAATGTCGATAATGCGCACGCACCTGCGCGCACGCGCCGCACCTCGCCGCGCATCGCCGCCCCTCAATAGATAATGCGCGCGCCTGCATGCGCCCCATCCGCGCCACGTTGCGCGCGTACGCGCGCCGCCCGTTAACGCGTTCGATCGCCAGCTATTCGGGATCAGCTCGGTTGTTTTCGGCGTTGATCTCCATGCCGCCGGTTCGTTCTTTCAAACGGTGCGCATGTTTTTTTTTTGTTTTTTTTATCCTCAGCCGTTTTTTTCATTCTGTTTTTTTGTTCTCATGTCCCGCTTCAGGTCGTTTCGCCGCCTTCGAGGCTTCAACTGTCTTCACTGCGGATAGGACAAATATCAAAACATACACCGATGACAAGGGGACTACACTAACAGTGCTTACGCGCACGCACGCATATGCACCGCAAAAAAAAGGCAGGGACTCGACTGATCAGTTTCTATTTTTACATCTTATATATATATGTATGTATATATATATATATATATATATATATATATATATATATATATATATGTATATGTATGTGTGTATGTATATGTAATATGTATATACATATATGTAATATGTATAGATAGATGGATAAAATGAATGGATACACATGTAATATATATATATATAAATATAATGTGAAATATGAAATATAATAATATATATGTATGCAAGAGTATATATGAGGTAATAATAATATAATATATATACACATGCAATAATGGTATGTGCATGTGTGTGTAAGTAAAGATAAAAGATGGTTATTATGGTGATGTATGTGGTATAATTTTACATGCATGTATATGTTTTTTATGTATGTATGTAATGTCAATTATGTATATTTATATGTATACGTAATATACAACCAACAATATAATATGTATGTATATATATATGTAATAATATGTGTATAATAGCCAATAATAACTGCTGTATGTATTATGTAATATTAATAATAACAACAATAATAATAATAACCAATAATATATAGCCAGCCATTATGTATAACATATGTGTGTATAATAATAAGCCAATAATAATAACTGTAATAATGTGGCTGCTCAATACTCTCATATAATAATAATAACAATAATATGTATATAATAATATGTATATACTGTAATATGTATGTTGTAATAACAAGTGTAATGTAAATGATGATGATGATGGTGATGTTGTCTGTGATTTTGATGATGATGATGTTAGTGTTTGCATGTTAATGATCTTATGGTGGTAAAAATGTTTGCATGTTTGTATGCATGTAATATGTGCATGCATAATATGTATGCATGCCAATAATGTATAATCCATGTCATCAATAATAACATATAATGTGTATATGTAACATGTATAATTGTATAGCCATGTATGTATAATGCGTACTTTTCCATAATGTAAATATGTCCTTGGCTTCATACTTATTAACATCAATATGTAATAGTAATATGTATGGTAATAAATAATAATAATGTTATGTATCAGCAATAATACATAATACATATAACAACTAGTAGTTTAATAATGCAGCCATGATTACCAGATGTTGTTTTGGATATCCTGCAGAGCAATATATTGGTGTAATAATAATAGCCAATATGTGTATACAACTATTGTGTAACCAATAATAATAATATGTATGTAGCATATTATAATAACTTGTATATTGTGTAATAATATATAATATGTATGATACTACATTTAATAATATGTATGCCATGTATAAATATGCGCTATAATATATGTATATATAATAATGTTTGTGGGGCACTGAATATTTATTATGTTATCTGTATAATATGTATATATATGTATAATACAATAATGTATGTATATATATATGTGTTATATATATATATAATATATGGTATATTGTATTGTACGTGTCCATGTATATAGCCAATATATATACCAGCAATATATAATATATTTTACATATATGTATGTATATGTATTTGATGTTGTTTGTAATATGATAATAATAATAGATATAACATATATGTATGATATGTATGTAATAATAATATGTAATGTAGCATACGTATAATATGTTATAATTCAATATATCTTGATATATGTATATGTTGCATATATGCATATTATGCAATATGTATGTATTATATATATATAATATTGATGATACATATGATATGTGTTATATATGTTATGTGTATATATATAACTATATATATAATGATATATATATATATATATATTAATGTATATTGATAATGATGATGAGTGATGTATTATTGATATATATGTATATGTAATATATATAATATATATATATAAGATACATGTATACGCTATGCATATATATAACCTCGTGAAAGAAACTCGGGTATACTTCAACTTACAGCTGTGAAAATTGCAGCGTGTATGTCTGATTGCGCGAGACCCTTTTGCGCAAAAGTATATTCTATACGCCAATAAATCACAGCTGAGACTGTTATGCGATACGATATGCTTGCATACCGAAATCTTCATCTATATTGGCTTTCCTTTTGGCTCTGGCTTCTCTGTTGAGATGTCCCAGTTCAATGATATCTGCCCCTACAATAGATGATGCTGCCACTTTGGAGTCCTTATCGTTAAACCGTTTCTTGGTGACCATTTTGAATTTTATTTAACGTATGCACATGTGTTGGTCTTGATAGCTATGGAGATTAAACAGCAGAGATATGCGCATATGTCTTGGACTGTATGGAACCTTGTCGATGTAGCAACGCTGTTGATTGTTTCGTTGATGAATTGATAAACCATCGTAAATACACGTGTAGCCGTGTGTGCGTCATGGAAAAGGCTTATCAGAGGCTGTACCGAACTATTCTCAACACCGGTCGACCAATCATTTACATCAAAGCTATCGATGGGTTGTTTTACTTTTTTCTGTAACCCCCTCTTGCATAACCCGTGCAGTCTGGACTATCCCAATTGTATATCACATTATACCCGTACAGCCTTGCAAGTATCGTCACTTATCACCCTAAAACATACAGCCTTACAAGTATCATTATTATAATATATATATATATATATATATATATATATATAATTATATATACGAGTAGTATTCGTCACTTATCATCCTAAAACATACAGCCTTACAAGTATCATTATTATATAATTACATATCTATATATATATATATATATATGTAGTATTCGTCACTTATCACCCAGCAAGGATACCGATTCACAACCATCTCTACACAATAATATCTTTGTTCCACAACCATGAATAATAGTAAAGGTACGCGATTGTTCGAGGAGCTGGAGCGTGATCTGAAGGCTAAGGTGGAAGCGGCCAAGAACATCCTGGACAACATACCCAACCAGTCTGGAGGTATTTGTGCACTGTTAGTGATTAACCCACGTTCACATGGTGTAAGTGTGCATTGTTAGTGATTAATCTTGTTCACACGAAAATGTGCATTGTTAGTGATTAACCATGTTTTCATGGTGTGTGTAATTGTTAGTGATTATACATGTTTACATGGTGTAAGTTGTGTATTGTTATTTATTAATCTTGTTCACACGAAAGTGTGCGTTGTTAGTGATTAACCATGTTTATATGCATCTTTCGGATATTCCGTTGCGTTCAAAAGTGGGGGCATCGCGTCAAGATCTGTCAGATCGCAGTGAAGTGAATGATTTTTGTAACTGTTGAGGGCTCTCACGAATACGTTGTTTATTTACGTTTGAGGTCTATACTTCTCTGTGCTTCTGTTTGTTTTAACTGACAGCATATCACAGATGTATGTCAATGGGTCTTTGTACGTGTCAGTGTACAGCATTCTCGTGCACATCCGATTTGAACTTAGATGTGTACATTCGTGTTGTCTTTCTTCAGTTGTCAGAACAGCGTTGTACTAATCCATGGCCTTCTAAATGAATCAGGAGGCTATGATTGTTTCATTTAGAAGGCTATGATTGGACTCTCCATTCGCAACTACACATCCTGTTTGTGTGTACATCAAGAGACTAGATGCACATACCCTTACTCTTTGCGTTGCTACACATGCATATGCTCTGGCTATGTGCGCTGTTAATATGTTCGCAGATCACTATCAAAAAGAATGCGTACATGCATGCATACGGCACCACGTACGTGCATTTGGATTTATGTGTATCCGTTTTATCAGATACAACCGTACAAAGCTAATTATTTGTCTATATGGGTTGTATGCTTCAGGCTGTGCGTTTGTTTATGCATGAAAGCTGTTATTGTGATACACACTGATATGGCCATAGTCAAATTCTACTGCTTGGAATTGTTCAATGCAAACCTATGCGTGTAAATGAACCTATGTGTGTAAATGCACATTGTTTATGGTCGTCTGTATACACAAGCATAATTTTACATAAAGCGTACATGTGTCCATGAAAATACATTCAGGATATACTAACTTTTATGTATGTATCTATAAACCTGTATGCGTTTCTAGTCCAGTGGACCAGTTCTGTATACGCATAATCTATATGGTACTGTGCATCTGTGTTCTTCACGAAGAGTGTACACATAAGTACATACAAAAATTACAAACAGTATATATATATATATATATATCACAACATATATATTTATACGTTATATATATATATATATAACTATCTATATATATATATATATATATATATATATATATATATATATATATATATATATATTCATTATATGTATATGTATATATATATATATATATATATATATATATATATATATATATATATATATATTATGTATATATGTATATATATATATATATATATATATATATATATATATATATATGTATGTATGTGTGTGTGTGTGTGTATAGAATGCTATCATACGCATATTCCAGAATATTTCTAACCATAAGCAGCCTTCGTGTGATGCAATTCCAAACAAGCTTTTGTGCGTGTATGTATGGGTAGCTCTCGCATGCGTGTCTTGTCCATGTCAGTTGCGCTTCCTATCACTGTTCTCACATGCACTATGGCTATCATACAGAAACAAAGAAGGCTGCCATACAGCGGGTGGCCCGTATCGCCGATGACGCGAAGGATCTGGTACGTTATACCTACTTGAACAGTTAGCTTTTGAGTTTGAACACATAAATCCATGTTAGTAAGTGATGTGCATTTGCGGCTGCGTTCATGTGTTTTAATGGGAGATCAGGTGCATATTTATTTCATTGTGACGGCCTTTAAGTTGGTTGACATATGTTCACACCTTGAGGAACATGTTTGACCGATTTGGTTTCCGCTGCTTATAGACCACGCGTACTCCACTATGCGTAGTGTACCTACAACAATGTGTTAGTTTGCTACTCTAATGTACGTACAACAATGTGTTAGTTTGTTACTCTAATGTACCTACAACAATGTGTTAGTTTGTTACTCTAATGTACCTACAACAATGTGTTAGTTTGTTACTCCAATGTACCTACAGCAATGTGTTAGTTTGTTACTCTAATGTACCTACAACAATGTGCTAGTTTGTTACTCTAATGTACGTATAACAATGTGTTAGTTTGTTACTCATGTACCTACAACAATGTGTTAGTTTGTTACTCTAATGTACCTACAACAATGTGCCAGTTCGTTACTATTGGTAACAGTTCGTGGTGTCCGTACTGGGACGCTCACAGCAATTGCTGTACAGCGTCAACCACGGATGACGGATGTGTTGCCGCAGTTCCTGCTTGCTTGTTTAGCTTTCTTCTCATTGGCTGATGATTCCTATCAACCCATTCTCTCTGACTTTATTGGTTGTTATTGGTTGCTGAATGTTTGGGTCTTAGTGGCTGATAATTCCCATCAACCCATTCTCTCTTAATCTATCGGTTGTTATTGTTTGCTGAATCTGATGTATTGACGGCGCAACACACCTCAGGTAAACCAGCTGTCAATTGAGCTCAAGAATCAGTCAGGGTCATCCAGATCCACTTTCGATGCAGTGGTGCGCTTTATGCGTAGCGAAGTGGACTCAATACAGACACAACTGGTATGTCCATTTTGTTCTGTACTCTGTAAAGCCTTTCATTATATTTTAATGTCTGTACGGGCTTCAATATGTTTTGTTGTCTGTGAAGGGTTCACTGTACTTTGTTGTCGGTAGTAGTTTCACTATACTTTGAAATATAGTTGTACACTCTGCTTGCATCGGGTGCACTATTGCGCTGCTGAATGCCAGTGATATTTGACCTGTGATATGGCACACATGTGTGATATGGGTGTGACAGTGTTCTACTGCTGAGCAATGGTTCTGTTGCTGTGTGCTGTGTGTGTTGTATGTGGTTGGTTGGGGTTGTCTCCCGTTGTTAGCCTTCTCTGTAAGGGACGCTATGTGGTGCGTTAACGATAGGTTGCCGTGAAGTAGTCATGTGAAGGGAATGTTCGACCCGCAGACCAATTTTGCCACCGTAGGTTTTCGTCAGATCAATTCAGCCCATAATTGAGTCCTTGCACCTAGCGCACTCAGTTTTTGGACCTATTGGTCTCGGTCCCTTACCTCTCTCCTACGGCCACTGTCCACTATTTGACTTGAGCCACACCAAGCAGACTATCGATGGTTTAGTGCCCGTGTGTACGCCTACATCGTCCGCTGTGTGTGCTTCTTGTCATATATGCTGTCAGTGTAGACTGGCTGGTCCAGACGCTCTGATGCGACCCTTAGAGACTAGCAGTGCTAGATCCCGTACTATTGACTATGTGGCTGTGTGGCCCCTCACGCGTCCTTATGTGTGCGGATGTCCTGATATGCCGTCGAAGGCTCCATTTCTGTTGGCCAAGGCTATTTGTCAGTCATGTCGTTCGTAAATACACACACACACATATATATATATATATATATATATATATATATATATATATATATATATATATATATGTATGTATGTGTATATATTTAAATATTTAAATATTTACATGTATATATATATATATATATATATATATATATATATATTCATATTCATATATATTAATATATATATATATACAAACTCGCCCACCTGTGCCGTGTTGTCATCTCCAGAAAGCACACCGTGGTACCACTACATCGAGTGGTCTCCAATCTGGGGCGACGCCGCCTGGCTATGGGGCCATATACAACAACGACACCGTTGCTAAGGGACTCCTGAATGCCGACGTATGCTATCTGTTTCTGTGTCACTTATGCGTGCGCTTGAAGTGTTGACGTGTGAGTGCGTTCGTGATAGCGTGGATGTGTATTGTGGTTTGACTCCTCTCGTTGCGTACGAGTTTGCGATACGTATTAGAGGGTGCCAGCGCTCATGGTCACGCCTGTGTTGACTTGCGTTGACTTGTGTTGACGTGTGTTGACGTGTTTTCTCATGGGATGTGCTGGTTAGGAGTGCGCACGAATTGTTACAGCGCTATAGGATCGCAGATCATTTCGCTTATGGATTGCCTATTGTGCGCGTTCCAGTGTACCTCTTGCTGTCATCTCTATCTGTACGCACTTATGTGTCTCACTGACCCATATCGTCACGTTCTGATGCACCTCGCATTCACCACCCCATCCACCAGATACCTGGTGAAGACCGCAATGATCGGCAACGCGACCGTGTACTCATGGCACACGAAAAACTGGATCGTACTACGGACCGATTGGACAATACAGAACGCACAGCCGTGGAAACAGGTACGCGTGCATACATAGAAAGCCACCTGATAGTATGCTATTATATGTTTGTATGTGTGAGTGTACTCTATATATATATTCATATATAAATATATATATATATATATATATATATATATATATATATATATATATATATATATATATATATATATATATATATATATATATATATATATATATATATATATATAAATATATATATATATATATATATATATATATATATATATATATATATATATACATATATATATATATATATGAAAGTATCCACCACTGCTATAAAACTATTTTTACGTGTATTTGCATATATATTTTATGTAAATATTGGATCACTGCAGCATATGGAGACCTGTAGTGGAACGAATCACGCCATCATATCTATTCAGTTGCACTTTTATTTTACACGGTAAAGTCTATGAAGCCGTTTACGAATTGTGCTATCGGAAACACATTCAGTGGAATAGCAATCGTTGACAGTAACACACATTTGATCACTAGGTCTAAGATAAACTGTAACCGTGCGATGCATTGGGATACTGATACGAACCATGTGGGTACGTAATACCAGTGATCCGGTGCTTTTAATCATGGTGTGTGGCCATTTGTGCGTTAGTAGCTTTGTATTTGTCAACTGACTGATTCGTATGCCTTCAGAACACGTGTCCTTTCACCATCAGAGCACATACGTCCTTTCTGGTGGTGGCGGTGTGCCGTGTTTTTGTGCTACACCATGCGCAGTATTGATTGCTTTCTCGAAACTATTTGCAATTGCAGAACAAATTGGAATCGGCATTTTGAGTCAACTTCACGAGCAGAGGGGCGTCATAAACAGAGCCGGTGACAGGGTAAGCAGCGTTCACTTGCTTTCGATGGAGTGATCCAATACTTCCTTGGAGGTTTAGTGTGTCTTGACTTCAGTGCCAGTATACCATCTTCTGTGGAGATGGATAAATTCCTGGGAACTCTCTCATGCGAGTGCAGATATCCATGTCCTGTGGGGCGATGTGATGTGGGGTGTAGCACGCATCAGTATCATTGTCGCTCAGAGTGTGTATGCCTCGAGGATTGGCTCAGGGCCACGCCTTGCTGCGATGTGTACACATTTATGTACATGCTCTCGGTGTAGTACAGCATGTCTATTAGGTGACCGTTGTCTCACTACACACAGGCTACGCTACCCTTCATCCTATTAAGTGATGGTATTTGCATTTGCTTTCAGTCTCTGGCGCTCGTACGGTACCTTTATAATCCACCGCCACAGAACATGTTAAAGGTTCACAATGATACTTCCTGGTAGTCAAGGGAGGGTTGGGCATGGGTCATAGCTATAGTATTGCATCAAAGTGCTATCATATGTGCATGAGGTCGGGCTCTGGAAGTAGCGACACACCTGAGCCTGGCATTATGGGAAGATGCTAATCATGCATCACCATTCTGTACACGGAAATATTTCAGACGGTCGTCGTACAAAGAAATATATGTAAAGTGTGCTTGCAAAGCGAGCTTAACCCCAACACCCAACACATTCTCTTCCCATCGACAGCTCAACGATACAGATGCCGAACTGCAGAACTCTGACAAGCGCCTTAAGAAGATGCGCGTGAGGCAGTGGATCACTAACATGCTCAAGTACCTGCTGATAGGCACCATCTTGGCCATCATATCCATTATACTATACTTGAAGCTTACATAAATGCGCAATAATATAATTATAACAACGTCCCCATTGTGATAATTCTGATATACTTATATAGTTGGCTGCATCGCCCATTTTTCATTGTGTAATGAGTAACAAACTTTGCCTTTCGAGCATCAGATAAGACTATTTTACCAGTGTCCGATTCAAATAAAAATGAACGGTTCATGCCCAGCAACAACTTGTACAATGTAGCCTTCTCAGCATCGTCCTCGTAGTTATGTGCCCTTTCTTTGAAACTTGCACTTTTATGAATACACCGTTCGTGTGTTGCAATCATTCAGACACGACTGGCACTTGTTTTTAGTCCATTAAAAGTATGTCGCAGCATACAACTCTTAGTGAGAAATGTATACCGTCACAAGAAGGCTTACGAATAAATGGGTCAGCAACTCACAATTTATCATCAGCATGTCTGTTTTCGGTTTCAAAATTGTACTTGATGAGTGTCCTTTCCACGAGTAACAGGGGCTGTAACCGATGGCTTTTAAGCAGCATGTCTATATCTGGTACAAAACCTCGCACACAATAAATGTCCTCTCTAAATTCCTCATGTCCTTCGGTTTGTGACCTCATATGATTTCGCGCTAGATATATCCTCGTATTGCTGGCATGTTGATGTACTATTTGAGTATAGAGCTGACAGAGTCCGCGATATATCAAAGTTTAGAGGTACACACATCTCCAACACGGTACTTACGCACAATTCCGTAGTCAATGGGATACCGTTTGTGTTCGCTCCTTCCCATTGGACCGTTGTATATTATTTCCGTGTTTAGTGATTTGCTATGCTGGGCCGTGTCTGAGAAGAGCAGAGATGCTAAGCTGTGGGTTGTGGCGGCACGTGCCTGAGACTTGCAAGCAGCAGTTACTCGGCTGTTATGGGGTGCTCAAGCGTGGGAAGTCGCATCCTTGTACCTACCTGCACATTTTAATGCGCCGGTGGCAAGGCGAGTACTTAATACCTCTTAGTTCAGGATCATAATGAGTCTCGAATGAATCGTTGGGCCTGGGAACGGAGTAGGCTCTTGACGTAAAGTATCCCGCCACGAGTTGGGCCGTCACAAGCTTATTTCCAAGTAGTTAGACCAGCCCAAATATAAATCTCTGAATATGTTGAATATGCTCTCGTTGATGGCATGTATGAAAGCTTCTGTATGATTACGGATGAGGTAAACTAAAGCTATATCTATGATTTTCGTGTTTAATGTACAGGCTAGCCTGGCAAGTATACGGGCTCACTTCTAGACTCTTAAATAAAATGCACGCGCCAATAATTGCCCACGCGTGCGCTCTTCTGCCTTCATCATATGAGAACTTTATTTTTAATCCTTTTTTTGGTCACTTCTTGGCTGGATCTAATCCTTCACTAGACATATACAAACGTCATGTATATATACGTATATGTATAGTATACACAGTAAAAATACTTATACGTATACATATATATAATATATATATATATATATATATATATATGTGTGTGATGTGTGTGTGATGTGTGTGTGTGTGTGTGTGTGTGTGTGTGTGTGTGTGTGTGTGTGTGTGTGTGTGTGTGTGTGTGTGTGTGTTTGTGTGTGTGCGTGTGTGTATTATATATATATATATATATATATATATATATATGCTATATGCATACATATACATATACATACAGATACATATGCATATTCATATACGAATATACATTCAAAGACTATATATGCATATGAATATCGACATTCATATACATATACATATTTTTTACATGTACATATACTTACACACGCATACGCACATCCACATATACATACATACACATACACATTATTTATGTCTACATATACAAAAAAAAATGTATACATATGCATATTTATTACATATACATATACCTACACGCATACATCTACATTATTTATGTCTACATACAAACAAAAAAATATATACATATGCCATATACTTCACACGCGTACATCTGCATGTACATATGCGTACATACGCACACGTTTTATGTCTACATACAAACAAAAAATGTATACATATACCATATACTTACACGCATACATCTACATGTACATACATACGCATACACGTATTTATGTCTACATACGAACAAAAAATGTATACATATACCAAATACTTCTTACACGCGTACATCTCGATTTACATACATGCGCGTACGCGTATTTATTTTTCTGCATACAAAAAAAAAATGTATACATATACCATATATTTACACGCATTTATCTGCGTGTACGTACATGCGTTACGTGTGCACATACACATGCGCGTATTTATGTCTGCATACAAAAAAAAATGTATGCATATACCATATAATTTCTTACACGCATTGATCTGCATGTTGCGTACATACATTGCATCGCGTGTTTTATGTCTGCATACAAACAAAAATGTATGCATATACCATATACTTACGCGCATTTATCTACATGTGTACATACATACACATGCACGTATTTATGTCTACATACAAAAAAAAAATGTATGCATATACCATATACTTGCGGCGCGTGATTTATTCAATGTACATGCATACATACACATGCACGTATTTATTTCTACATACAAACAAAAAATGTATGCATATACCATATACTTACACGCATTTATCTACATGTACATACATACACATGCACGTATTTATGTCTACATACAAACAAAAATGTATGCATATACCATATACTTACACGCATTTATCTACATGTTCATACATACACATGCACGTATTTATGTCTACATACAAACAAAAATGTATGCATATATTAAAAAATTGATATTAAAAAATCTCCCCACCCGAAATCGAATCAGGGACCTACCGATTGATGTAACCACTACAGTCGGTTGCTCTACCAACTGAGCTATAGAGAATGTGAAATATTTATTAATTTTTGCCATATCAATACTGTATTCGAAGAAACCTGTTTTCTTTTTGTTTTTCTTTCTAATAAAAAGCTGCTGTAAAAATTAATGTCGTAGCCAGATCCACTAGGGTTGCCAAGCGAACCTTTTCGGCCTCATCTGCAAAGTCCTCGAGTATATTCTGCACAGTATTGATGGCAACAGTAACCAAACATCCAGTCACGTAATCCACAGCCCTGATGAGTTTCTCATCAATATTGATTATTGCCCAAGATGTTTGAGGCTTTGAGCTACTTCATCAACCGAAGCAGTATAGTCTTTGTATATGATCTGCACCGGTCTCCTTCTGGTCAATGCTGGCAACACAATGTTTTCCTCTATCCTTAATGTCTTTACTCCCCACGATGTTAGACAAACGTTGTCGTCAGATAGAATGAATTTGATGGAATTTTCCAGGTCTGCCACACAAAAACTGGCCCTACTGTGTTGAACAACTCTCAGACTTTTTCCGCTAGTCAATACCTTGAAGTCAACATATACCACGTCTCTTGACGTGCCAGACAATGCTATATCGTTATTCCGCTTAATATCATCTAACTCCTTCTTAGATAGTTGTCCTTTGACTAAGATTGCTCGTGCTATGCGTTTCTGTAGCGAGTTCTTTGGAGCTTTATTATATACATCTACAGCAGTTTTTATAACTTTGAGTTTTCTGACCTATTGCAACAGGTGTTCCTGTATCAGCATTTAGGTTCTTCGCTGCGATTTAGGATTCGCTGGACAGGTATACGATCGTGGACAAGTGTTTGAATGCTTTAGAAACGAATTGACTCATGCAACTCTAACCACATGTTGTTGGCAACTCTCTATTATCGATTAGTATTTTCACACTAGGTAATGCCTTCGTTAGTTTCTGCGACTTTTAATGCGACTATTATCTGCTGTACTTATTGTTCCTATTGCACTACTTTTTGCGTGAGTGTATCTGTTAAATTGAGTGTTGGTATGGTGACTAGGGGTTTCCAATGCCTGTATACTCCGACTCGAACAGGGCCGCTCTACCTCGCCTATAACCCTCGGCCCTTGCTGACATCCTCGCTTCAATCTACCAGCAACAGCACCGTCAAAAACCGCTTACACGCACTATCACATGTTGTATCGCCCACGCCGATGATTGCAAGCACATATATCACACGTGGCCTGCGGTGTGCGACAACAACCCGCCATAACCGATTTTCAACCAAAATTAAAAAATGCAATTGTGGTTCAATGGTCAAGTGATAATGGTCAATAGACCATTCCCGGACAAGATCACACGGTAGATGGATGATATGGTACTGAAGGCTTCTAGAATGGTATTAGGCACTTTATTTTTGGTATATATCAACAATAGAAGCTTAACCTAGGCTTTAACCATGTCATACTTGTGGTTTTGCACCTACCCCAAATGAATATACCGTGCACCATATGTATACCTGTAACTCATAAAATACTCGTGCTACGAGGATGGTTCAAAAAGAATAATTGCGCACAAACCCCAGCTTAAGACGTTCCGAGTGATAGAATAAACTTTGGCCAAATAGCGCAATTGATTCATTCGGCCCTGACCCAAGATTCTGTCCCGGTTCGTACGCTAATTTGTAGATAAATATAAATATATACAAATTGATCATAGTCGTCTGAATAGACAAAGACCGCTAGTGACCATATCATTTGTGTTTAATACCTTATTGGTGACCTAGTACGTTGATCCGATGCCCCAAGCGCGAGAACATTTCATTTAAGAAAATATCACATCCTACCAGTGACATCAGCACGAAAAATAAGCATAAACAATATCCTAGACTAGGTATCGACAGCAAGTGGTTCATAATTCATGCCTCCTACATTCATCTCATGGAACTGCATGAAGTTCAGTCTATCTTCGCCATAACTGAGTCCGGTCTCTCTGGCTGCTGAAGCAAACCCCCGAAATTTCCTCGGTAGACTGGCCGTATCTCAGTATTTTGGCACGGACCGCAACTTTGACGTATTCATGCAACCTGTACAGTCTCAGAGCCAGATCTTATACAAGGTGCTTCAGTCTCGCCGTACTTCGAAGTCAAGAAGCAAAACTCGGAGCATCCAAACAACCCCTACGATCCAAGATGAGTAAACTTAGAAGGAGTGAGAATACTGACCCGGCAAGCAAAGACGAGACCCGAGGAAAACCTGCGCCGACTAAGAAAGATGACGAAGACACAAGCTCTCAAGACTCACTCACCGGAGCATCGAAGTCTACTGATTTACGCTAAATTTCAGTCTCAGTTAGCATAGAGAGAATCTGGCAGCTGAACACGTCATAAACGTATTTATGGATCAGGTGAGAAAGCAAGCTGCTTGCGTGAACATTTCACTAAGGACAACACTGTTGTGTTAGCCGAGTGGACCTACTCGTAGAAAGCAAGCCAAAGAGGCCGCCGATTATGAGATCTCATACCACTCCAGTGGAAATCAGATGCTCAATGCTTAGATAGTGAAACCCGCAGAAACTGAAGCTCGAGCAAAAGAAGCCGAGAACGAGCCGGTTAAGTTCTGAAAACCTGTACATGAACGAGTGCTTGAAGCGAGTATTGACCGTGTAGAAATTAATACTACTCATCCACGAGCTTACCGTGGAGAATAAGATCGCGTAATATGGATGAGGTCGATGACTATGCAAACTGACCCCAATCAAACAGAATAGAATTGATTAGATGGTGCAAGATCAGCGGGGCCAAGACAACCAACGACACAAAGCCGGGGTATATTAACAACCATGACCTTGAGATGCTGACACGAAGTCTACACGCATATACCACGATAATAGCAACCAATGACAATTCTTTTAAGCACTGGATTCCCCATTGATGCAGTCATTCAACTCTGAAAGAACTAATTATTGGATCCTTCACAAGTACATTAATGAGCTCACGCGATACAGCCGCAATTAGCCAGAAGTGTATTGGCTAGTAACATCCCTCTTAAGTCATGATATGCGTAGTCCAGATATGTGGTCTATATTAGCACCGCCATCACCAACACTACAATTCTGTGCTATATTTTGAATCTCGATGAGACACTTTGCATAACCAGGGACATTATATGAACATCAGTAGTAGCGATCGTGAAAAGCTATATAGTGAGCTGAGGCTTAAATACGCCAACGATCCACGCGACCAGGGTTACGAAAAAAGTTTTTATCTGACCAGTCTACGCTGGAAACAGTTTTATGAAACTGTAAGATTCATCCTAAGGATGAGTAATCATGAAACCAATCCGACCAAGTACTTGTCTCAAGACAACTTATCACGAGAAAAACAAGTATAACTACGTGAAACATGAATTGTGTCGACCAAATCGTGCGACTATGACATGTACTAGCTTGCGCCCAACGGCTACTGAAACGGCAGACACGCCTCAGCAACGAAAGTAAATTATTGCATTGATTGATCTCGGCTCTAAGTTATCGCGTATTTTGGATTTTGGAGATTGGCGGGAGGACCAAAATCTATAAGTAGTAGTTCGGAGATTATAAAATTTAGTTTATAATATCCTACATCTACTAATGTCTCAAATAGGTCCAAGTAGATGAGTCATACTAAATACTCAGGCTATTGGAGCCATCAAAGTGAATTTAGAACACTTTGGAAATATTACTATATGTACGAGTTCAAGACTCATGTTGTACTCTATGTCGTTTAGTATTTGGTCCAGTAACCATTTCCGATGTAGGCGCCTTACGTTTATTATTTGGTAAGGTAATAGCCAAAGGCTGTTCTTCATTAGTAAGTAAGTTTGAACAATTTTCTGCACTGTTGGTAAGCAGATCAGAAAGTTTAGTCACGTAGGAAGTAGGTGGCAAATAGGGAATTTCAGATCCGTCAGGGTTTGTAGTCACCTGAGGAAACCCTTTTCGTTTATCTCGTGTGTTCTTATGTAAACGCTTATTCCATTTCTTATTAAAGATACGAAGAAAGTCGCGAGATTCACGAAATGCATCGGAGGTTAGCCAAGCTACTGTCCCATCCATGAAACGGGTCTTGTAGTAAGTGTAACCGTCTTCGGATGTTTTGTCAATTATATCTTTGACTTGTGACTCCATAACTGGTACATCAGAATCAAATGAGCGAGCGAATGAGAGTTCGGAGGTAGGGATACGGTGAGTGCCTAGATTGGTTGCGCTAGTACCATCAATGTTATTCACTTCGTAAGTATCACTCTTCTCATCATGGTAGGAAATAACAAAAGGTCCTATCGTCTTAGAAGAGAGTTTGGTAACGTTGGCGTTTCGATTTATAATGTTAACGTAATCGCCGACTTTGAACTGAACAATGTTCTTAGTGTTATTCCATCGGTCATACGCTTTAAGTAGGACGCGATTCTTGTGCTCGAGTAAACAGGGGTAAACAGCGTTCTGCATATGCTCGATCTTTTGTAGCCACGGGGTAGCGTGTTTCTCGGGCGCAGTTTTATCAAACGTTGCTTGTAATTCACTATAGCGGCCAAAGAAATAGTGAAACGGGAGTGTTCCAGTTTGAGGATTCATGCAGTTATTCATTTGAGTCTGAACCCATTTCAAATGATAAGGCCACATATCCTCAACGTCGTCTAGTGCGGTACGCAAGAGTTTCTTAAGTTCTCTATGACGTGTCTCATTTGCACCCTGCGTTTGAGGTTTGTAAGGAACACCACGCCTATGGGTCATGCCTGATACGAGTATATAAGTGGCCTCCATTACGTCGGTACAAAACTCACTACCGTTATCAGAACATAATACTCGGGGAAACCGAAGTCATTGAAGACGTGATAGCATAATTCTGCCACTGTTTGTGGACGTTTGTTCGGTATTGCATAAAGCAAGTTATAGCCCGAAGCCACACATAAGAAATGAGAGATATATACATCGCCAGTATGCTTGGATCGCGGGAGTTTAACCAAATCGACTATGACTCGGCGCATCGGTTGGTCTTCTGTCACACTTTTTTAGGGGTGCCCAACCGTATCGCTTGATCTGGTTCTTTTCACAATCAGTACAGCGTCGGTATACTTCACGTATGGTTTCTTTCAGCGCCGGGTGATCAAGCCCTGCACGAATAGCCATTTTATAAGTATGCTCATATGCTCGATGCGTTAAATTATGTATAATTTTAACTCTACTTTCGAGCTCCTCTAAGTCAGTCAGATTCTGCGTAACGCTGGCTGGATGAACCGTAGTCCTGTTGGAAAGGGCAACCTCAGTATCAGGAGGGGTAGAGTCCTGAGATACATAATTGACAACATTGGATTGTTGAAGTATCTTCTTCAGTTGTTTCGCAACTCCTGGCTGTTCTTTAAGCAGCGCTTTAAGTAGTTGAGTGCGAGCTTCAGGTTCTCTTAGAGTTTTGAGTCTTTGATCCATGGCCTTAGCTAGTTCCATGTTTTTTTACGATCTAATGCCGTTTCAATCGGCATTACCTCGACTGCAATCTTGTTGGGTGCATGTGTTGTACGAGTCTTGAGCTTTTGTTCAAACTCTTTAGACTCTTCTAGTTTAGCTAAGAATTCGGTTGAGGGTTTCCACTTTAGTGGTACCTGCAGGACCGATGCGACAAACAATGGTGTGTTTCCAAGGCGTCTTCTTAATAGAATAGGATCCCTGATACAAGAACGTGTCGGTTTCACGGTCGACATAAATAGGTTCGTCTTGAATCATATTAATTAAATCACGTATCCATGGGTCGGAGTTACGTAAGGGACAACACAGCGTAATGGTAGATTTAGTAATATTAACATAATTTAACAACTGTGCGATAAGTTGACAAGGTGGGTTAGCCCACGCATTATGCTTTGATAAGTCAAGCTGAAATGCATCACCTTTAGGATGAGTCAACGACCTATATTCAGAAACCTGTTTGTTATGTTCTGCGGCGAACATATCAACAGTAAATGGACCCCATCGTGATTGAGCGAGGTTAAACCATTTCTTATTTAGCATCCAATCGGTTGCTAATAACTCTTTGACTGTTTTCTGGTAGTCGGGCACAAGTCGAGAGAGCATGTCAGGAAGATGGTTATGTATTCCTGGAATGTGTGTTATATTAAAAGCGAACTTGGCAATAATGTCATGCTAGCGGCTCACCAACTGTGAATCAGGGTTCATATCTTTTAAGTATGTTAAAGACTTTTGATCACAGGCGACAGTGAAGTAACTTCCATAAAGGTAGTCTTTAAACTGTCTTAGCGCAGTAACTATAGCAAGGAGCTCTTGTTTAACGGTAGGGTAATTCCGTTGACTCTTATTATAACTCTTGCTAAAGAATTGTATGTAGCGCGGTTTACCATTTATCGTTTGGTAAAGCACTCCACCTACCGCTCGATCTGAAGCGTCGGTTGCTACTTGGAATGGGACACCATCCACAGGGTACTGCATGATGGGTGCGTCCATTACTTTACTTTTGACTAGTTTAAATGCATCATCACATTCTTTAGTCCAAAGCTTTCCCAAAGGTCCTTTGTGCAGCCGTAGGTGACTGAAAGGCTTTAAGTAATGAGAAAGATGCGGTACCGAATCCGAGAAGAAGTTAACAAACCCACACACAGAGTTCACATCTCTTCCAGTAATTGGTGTTGATAAATCCAACAGAAACTGTTTCTTGCCAGGATCAATTTCTACCCCTGCTGCAGATACTTTGTAGCCAAGTAAGTGTATAGTATCTTTAGCAAAAGAACACTTGTCTTCGTTAATCTTAAGTTTAGCATGATTAAGTCGCTTTAAGACTTCTTTAACGAGTTTAGCATGTTCATGTGCTGTCTTTGTAAAGATAACTATATCATCTAAATAGACTGATACGTTATACGACAGGTCCGCAAATAGTTCCATCATAACTTGTTGGAAGAAAGAAGGTAACATGTGTAAGCCTTCAGGTGCACCTTTAAACTGGTACTTCTTACCTTGCCAAGTAAAGGAAAAGTATTTCCTATGAGGCTCATATATCTGTAGTTGATGGAATGCAGCTTTTAAGTCTATCTTGGAAAAGATAGTCGCACCCTCCATTTTGCGTAGTATCTCGCATATCTTAGGTAAGGGAAAGCT
The DNA here is from genome assembly GCA_001586965.3 of Sphaeroforma sirkka. NCBI lineage: Eukaryota > Ichthyosporea > Ichthyophonida > Sphaeroforma > Sphaeroforma sirkka. The sequence goes on from LUCW03000483.1 coordinate 19,733, forward strand.
ATGTTGCGGAATTAGTTTGTTGATTGGCGACAGGTCTAGTACTACTCTTGTTTTACTAAACGTTCCATCAGATTTATATTGATCGACCGCTAAGAGAGCTAAGTTAACTGGGGTTGCATCATAATTGATTTCAATTAGACCCTGTTTTAACCAATCTTCGATTTGGGTTTTGACAACGTCTTTGTGTCTCCAACTCACGTAGTTATGTGAAGGACACTTTAATTTAGAGAAGTCGACGTTTGTTAAGTCAAGTCTAACGTACCCATTAGAGAACTTAAACATACACCAGTCAGTTATTGCAATCTTCCTGTTTTGTATAATTAAGTCCATAATTATATCGGTGAAGTGCGGAATCATATCCTTTGCTTCACCTTCCGGAGGTTTAGGTATCTTTAACATATTATCATCTGACTGATCTTTATTCGGGTCCAGCCCATTAGGCAGACCAGTGAGTGTTATACCTAAACTGAGAAGATCAGTCATACCTATAATTAAATCGTATTTCTGAGACATGTCAGTAACGATTAGGTGAGTCTTCACTTCTCTTCTATCTGACAGCATTATGTGTGCATAGTCAATGGCTTGTTCGCAAGTAGTAACTTTGCCATTTCCCAAGATTAAATCAGTTGTTTCGTTATGGACAGCCATATCTGTAGCGTAGGCTACTCGGCATGAGATAGCAGAGACTTCAGCCCCTGGATCAAATAGTGCCATAACTTTTCTCCATTTACGAAAACTGTTTGAAAGATACGTTCATCTCCTTTGGTATAGATTTTATTGAACATTTTCTCATAATCTTGCTCTAGTGCGCACATATGGTACTGTCAGTGCTTAACTTGGACGTCCGGTAAGTCCTTGCAATCCTCTTTGTGCCAACCGTTAGTACCATTGCAAGTAGCACACTCTTTCATATAGTGTCCAAAATCTGGCTTGCCTGGTGCACACTTAACAGGGTCGTGTCTACCATTCCACTTGCCATTACGTTTTGTGAGGTTGTAACCACACTTCTTGCAAGGCGCTCTCACCTTCTTATCACCTTCGGTTCGGTAGAAGTAGAGCCAGCACCCCCCTCCAGTAGTAGTGCGAGGTTTCTTAGTACTACGCGCAGTATTAGTCTCTACTGCGTTTCGCTTAGTGGGCTGGGTGTAGCTCGTGGTACTAAGTACTCTAGTAGAGAAATTGGTATGCTTGTGTACTATCTTCTCAAAGACAGACCAAGGCATAGATCGCAAATCACCATAGGCGATGATGTCATCATTGACTTTCTTAAAGAGGTTAGCTCCCAGAGTCTCCATCATCTGACAAATTAATAAATATTCGCCAGTATAGGTACGACCACCCATCCGAGTATTCATATGTATCATATGAGCTAGAGCACCTCGAATAGTGGTATCGTTCGCAAAGGACTTGCGAGACTCTAGAAGTTCACGGTCACGTGCATCTTCAAAAAAAGGTGTTAAGTATATTATCACGCAACTGGTGCCAGGGTAGGGCTTTCCAGTTGGGCTCATGAGCCTTCAAGATAGTTCGCCATTCACCTGGCTCACAGAAATGAATAAGGCATTCATCATCTGCTTATCCCTAAGGCTGGCAGACTCCTTAAGTTGGTCGAAGGCCTTCAGTGTCTCCACTGTACTCATTAGTAGAGAAATCGACCTCAGCCTGCGCGTTACCTAGCTGCTTTATAAAGCTTGGTTCTAAGTGTTCACGAGGCTCATGCTCAGTGCTACGGGCTGCTAGTGCCAAGATGGTGTCTATTTCCTTTCTCTTGTTATCGATTAGATAGCGAATGTTATCCGCTTTCCTATCGTCAAGGTCAGAGTCATTCAATAGACGGTCCTCAAGGACTTGCATACCAGAGCGTAATAGCCTGAGACGAGTATGTCTGGTTCTCACTTCCTCATCCTCAGGATTAGAGCGGAACTCTCTAACGAGGTACTGGTGTAAAGGATTGCCAAAATCGTGATTACCAGGGTTAGCTGGCAAATGAGGGTCGATATTACGAGGATGGTAAGC
>LUCW03000484.1:0-76469 GCA_001586965.3 Sphaeroforma sirkka
CAACGTTCTGCATATGTTCGATCTTTTGTAGCCACGGGGTAGCGTGTTTCTCGGGCGCAGTTTTTTATCAAACGTTGCTTGTAATTCACTATAGCGGCCAAAGAAATTGTGAAACAGGAGTGTGTCCAGTTTGAGGATTCTTGCAGTTATTCATTTGAGTCTGAACCCATTTCAAATTATAAGGCCACATATCCTCAACGTCGTCTAGTGCGGTACGCAAGAGTTTCTTAAATTCTCTATGACGTGTCTCATTTGCACCCTGCGTTTGAGGTTTGTAAGGAACACCACGCCTATGGGTCATGCCTGATACTGAGTATAAGTGCCTCCATTACGTCGGTACAAAACTCACTACCGTTATCAGAACATAGTACTCGGGGAAACCGAAGTCATTGAAGACGTGATAGCATAATTCTGCCACTGTTTGTGGATGTTTGTTCGGTATTGCATAAAGCAAGTTATAGCCCGAAGCCACACATAAGAAATGACAGATATATACATCGCCAGTATGCTTGGATCGCGGGAGTTTAACCAAATCGACTATGACTCGGCGCATCGGTTGGTCTTCTGTCACACTTTTTTAGGGGTGGCCAACCGTATCGCTTGATCTGGTTCTTTTTCACAATCAGTACAGCGTCGGTATACTTCACGTATGGTTTCTTTCAGCGCCGGGTGATCAAGCCCTGCACGAATAGCCATTTTATAAGTATGCTCATATGCTCGATGCGTTAAATTATGTATAATTTTAACTCTACTTTCGAGCTCCTCTAAGTCAGTCAGATTCTGCGTAACGCTGGCTGGATGAACCATAGTCCTGTTGGAAAGGGCAACCTCAGTATCAGGAGGGGTAGAGTCTGAGATACATAATTGACAACATTGGATTGTTGAAGTATCTTCTTCAGTTGTTTCGCAACTCCTGGCTGTTCTTTAAGCAGCGCTTTAAGTAGTTGAGTGCGAGCTTCAGGTTCTCTTAGAGTTTTGAGTCTTTTATCCATGGCCTTAGCTAGTTCCATGTTTTTTACGATCTAATGCCGTTTCAATCGGCATTACCTCGACTACAATCTTGTTGGGTGCATGTGTTGTACGAGTCTTGAGCTTTTGTTCAAACTCTTTAGACTCCTCTAGTTTAGCTAAGAATTCGGTTGAGGGTTTCCACTTAGTGGTACCTGTAGGACCGATGCGACAAACAATGGTGTGTTTCAAGGCGTCTTCTTAATAGAATAGGATCCCTGATACAAGAACGTGTCGGTTTCACGGTCGACATAAATAGGTTCGTCTTGAATCATATTAATTAAATCACGTATCCATGGGTCGGAGTTACGTAAGGGACAACACAGCGTAATGGTAGATTTAGTAATATTAACATAATTTAACAACTGTGCGATAAGTTGACAAGGTGGGTTAGCCCACGCATTATGCTTTGATAAGTCAAGCTGAAATGCATCACCTTTAGGATGAGTCAACGACCTATATTCAGAAACCTGTTTGTTATGTTCTGCGGCGAACATATCAACAGTAAATGGACCCCATCGTGATTGAGCGAGGTTAAACCATTTATTGTTTAGCATCCAATCGGTTGCTAATAACTCTTTGACTGTTTTCTGGTAGTCGGGCACAAGACGAGAGAGCATGTCAGGAAGATGGTTATGTATTCCTGGAATGTGTGTTATATTAAAAGCGAACTTGGCAATAATGTCATGCCAGCGGCTCACCAACTGTGAATCAGGGTTCATATCTTTTAAGTATGTTAAAGACTTTTGATCACAGGCGACAGTAAAGTAACTTCCATAAAGGTTGTCTTTAAACTGTCTTAGCGCAGTAACTATAGCAAGGAGCTCTTGTTTAACGGTAGGGTAATTCCGTTGACTCTTATTATAACTCTTGCTAAAGAATTGTATGTAGCGCGGTTTACCATTTATCGTTTGGTAAAGCACTCCACCCACCGCTCGATCTGAAGCGTCGGTTGCTACTTGGAATGGGACACCATCCACAGGGTACTGCATGATGGGTGCGTCCATTACTTTACTTTTGACTAGTTTAAATGCATCATCACATTCTTTAGTCCAAAGCTTTCCCAAAGGTCCTTTGTGCAGCCGTAGGTGACTGAAAGGCTTTAAGTAATGAGAAAGATGCGGTACCGAATCCGAGAAGAAGTTAACAAACCCACACACAGAGTTCACATCTCTTCCAGTAATTGGTGTTGATAAATCCAACAGAAATTGTTTCTTGCCAGGATCAATTTCTACCCCTGCTGCAGATACTTTGTAGCCAAGTAAGTGTATAGTATCTTTAGCAAAAGAACACTTGTCTTCGTCAATCTTAAGTTTAGCATGATTAAGTCGCTTTAAGACTTCTTTAACGAGTTTAGCATGTTCATGTGCTGTCTTTGTAAAGATAACTATATCATCTAAATAGACTGATACGTTATACGACAGGTCCGCAAATAATTCCATCATAACTTGTTGGAAGAAAGAAGGTAACATGTGTAAGCCTTCAGGTGCACCTTTAAACTGGTACTTCTTACCTTGCCAAGTAAAGGAAAAGTGTTTCCTATGAGGCTCATATATCTGTAGTTGATGGAATGCAGCTTTTAAGTCTATCTTGGAAAGATAGTCGCACCTCCATTTTGCGTAGTATCTCGCTTATCTTAGGCAAGGGAAAACTATGTTGCGGAATCAGTTTGTTGATTGGCGACAGGTCTAGTACTACTCTTGTTTTACTAAACGTTCCATCAGATTTATATTGATCGACCGCTAAGAGAGCTAAGTTAACTGGGGTTGCATCATAATTGATTTCAATTAGACCCTGTTTTAACCAATCTTCGATTTGGGTTTTGACAACGTCTTTGTGTCTCCAACTCACGTAGTTATGTGAAGGACACTTTAACTTAGAGAAGTCGACGTTTGTTAAGTCAAGTCTAACGTACCCATTAGAGAACTTAAACATACACCAGTCAGTTATTGCAATCTTCCTGTTTTGTATAATTAAGTCCATAATTATATCGGTGAAGTGCGGAATCATATCCTTTGCTTCACCTTCCGGAGGTTTAGGTATCTTTAACATATTATCATCTGACTGATCTTTATTCGGGTCTAGCCCATTAGGCAGACCAGTGAGTGTTATACCTAAACTGAGAAGTTCAGTCATACCTATAATTAAATCGTATTTCTGAGACATGTCAGTAACGATTAGGTGAGTCTTCACTTCTCTTCTATCTGACAGCATTATGTGTGCATAGTCAATGGCTTGTTCGCAAGTAGTAACTTTGCCATTTCCCAAGATTAAATCAGTTGTTTCGTTATGGACAGCCATATCTGTAGCGTAGGCTACTCGGCATGAGATAGCAGAGACTTCAGCCCCTGGATCAAATAGTGCCATAACTTTTTTTCTTCATTTACGAAAACTGTTTGAAAGATACGTTCATCTCCTTTGGTATAGATTTTATTGAACATTTTCTCATAATCTTGCTCTAGTGCGCACATATGGTACTGTCAGTGCTTAACTTGGACGTCTGGTAAGTCCTTGCAATCCTCTTTGTGCCAACCGTTAGTACCCTTGCAAGTAGCACACTCTTTCATATAGTGTCCAAAATCTGGCTTGCCTGGTGCACACTTAACAGGGTCGTGTCTACCATTCCACGTGCCATTACGTTTTGTGAGGTTGTAACCACACTTCTTGCAAGGCGCTCTCACCTTCTTATCACCTTTCGGTTCGGTAGAAGTAGAGCCAGTACCCCCCTCCAGTAGTAGTGCGAGGTTTCTTAGTACTACGCGCAGTATTAGTCTCTACTGCGTTTCGCTTAGTGGGCTGGGTGTAGCTCGTGGTACTAAGTACTCTAGTAGAGGAATTGGTATGCTTGTGTACTATCTTCTCAAAGACAGACCAAGGCATAGATCGCAAATCACCATAGGCGATGATGTCATCATTGACTTTCTTAAAGAGGTTAGCTCCCAGAGTCTCCATCATCTGACAAATTAATAAATATTCGCCAGTATAGGTACGACCACCCATCCGAGTATTCATATGTGTCATATGAGCTAGAGCACCTCGAATAGTGGTATCGTTCGCAAAGAACTTGCGAGACTCTAGAAGTTCACGGTCACGTGCATCTTCAAAAAAAGGTGTTAAGTATATTATCACGCAACTGGTGCCAGGGTAGGGCTTTCCAGTTGGGCTCATGAGCCTTCAAGATAGTTCGCCATTCACCTGGCTCACAGAAATGAATAAAGGCATTCATCATCTGCTTATCCCTAAGGCTGGCAGACTCCTTAAGTTGGTCGAAGGCCTTCAGTGTCTCCACTGTACTCTCATTAGTAGAGAAATCGACCTCAGCCTGCGCGTTACCTAGCTGCTTTATAAAGCTTGGTTCTAAGTGTTCACGAGGCTCATGCTCAGTGCTACGGGCTGCTGCCAAAATCGTGATTACCAGGGTTAGTTGGCAAATGAGGGTCGATATTACGAGGATGGTAAGCCTCATCGAGTTCCATACGATCATATCCTCTGACAGGGTTAGGTTTGTCAAGAGGATGGTCAATGGTAGCATCAGAGCTATAGAGATTAAATTTTGAAATATTTTTCTCTCGCCAGTGGTAACTGGCTTAGTAGTAAACATACTGGCTGGTAAACCAGTAGGTCTCGGGTTCGAAACTGGGCCCGAATTTTTTCTTCTTCTTCGGTATAGGAAGAATATCAGCCAAGTGGGACACGATAGAGGGGTCCACAACTGCTGCTGCCGCTAGCTCCTTCAAGAGCGCTTCAGTGCGGTTCAATTGGCGTCGAGATTGAGAGGATCCAACCACTCGTTGTCGAGTTATGGCGTCCTCAGCTTCGGCCCCAAGATTTGAGCTGAATGGAATGGCTTCTCCATCGATGGCGAAACCGAAATTTTCGGACAGGTCCAATACTTCCTTTTCACTCCGGATTTGTGCTGGAGTGTCCTTTAGATGTGGAGTTATAATGCCCCCCGACATTCGTATCCACGAATTTTCCAGCCTTTCGACGTTTATCCCCAATATTTGACGGCACGTGGTCAGGGGGGGGCAAGCTGGGGTCCTGAGCTTCACTCCTAGGTGATACACGGACGCTGGCGAGCCTTGCCGCGGTAGTAGATACCTCTTCTTCCAAGGCTTTAGGATCCGACGAGTCATCCTCAGAATAATCCTCTGTACCAACCTCAGAATTTGCTTCCCCAACAGTATCCTCGGCAGGCTCAACTCCAGACAGGCTAGGTGTTTCCACAGGGACCTCAGGAACCTCGGCAGGCTTAGCAGGCTTAGAGCTAGCGGCTCCCTTGCCTTTAGAAGTACCCTTAGCCATAGTATTTGCTGGATAGTAAATCGATGTCAGACAGTCTAGAAGCAGTACACTACTGTAACTACCAAATAACTGAAAAATATGTAAACTTCGATGGAAATTACTAGGTTTCAAACTATATTAAACTAAAATACAATTTAGTCAGTTAGGAATTAGCAGTGGTAGCTTGTGTAAGAATGATCGGGACTGCCTCCTGTTAAGAGCCTAAATATCCTCGATCACACAGGGCGTACCTCTAGCTGTTCTTTATTGAATAATATTCACTAGAAGTACTAAGTGTTCATGACCACTTGCCTAATTTGTAAATAGACATAATAACGTAAGTCACGTTAATACATTAGCTGATATAAATAAAGTTCCATCTGAAGAAAAGTTAAAAAAAAAAAAAAGACTTATTGGATTTTGGAGATTGTCGGGAGGACCAAAATCTATAAGTAGTAGTTCGGAGATTATAAAATTTAGTTTATAATATCCTACATCTACTAATGTCTCAAATAGGTCCAAGTAGATGAGTCATACCAAATACTCAGGCTATTGGAGCCATCAAAGTGAATTTAGAACACTTTGGAAATATTGGAAAAAGAGCTTGTACTAAATTATTTAAAATACAAATAAAAAACCAATGTATTATCTCAATTGATCTTGATATTTTAGACTGACCGGAGGCCGTATTTCTACAATACCAAATACTCAGGCTATTGGAGCCATCAAAGTGAATTTAGGACACTTTGGAAATATTGGAAAAAGAGCTTGTATTAAATTATTTAAAATACAAGTAAAAACCAATGTATTATCTCAATTGATCTTAATATTTTAGACTGACCGGAGGCCGTAATTCTACACCTGTCATTTTTTGAAATAAACAATATTATCCCTTTTGTAAAACCTGTGGATCTCAACCTTGTCACACTAAACTAAACGTGTTCTATAATGGGTTTTATTCCTGGACGAAAGTAAACCAATTTACCAACGGTTTCAATTATCACACGAAAGCAAAACCAATACTTGCGCGGGTAAATTATCTGGACCCATCCAGAGGACGTTGTATATTTATTATACTATAAATACTGGAAGTTCAGTTGGTGCAAGCTCGTTTTACTACAGTAGAGCTTGCGACCAATCTTAAGCAGATAAATCTTGACTGACAAACAAACCCACCCGCGCGTACATACGGACAAAGGTCGGCTAACCTTTGTACTTACGTAAAGTATTTTCAACGTTGCATCGCAATGGGTAAATATACTAACTCCAATGTGAAATCAAAAGATAGCACTCCTTACGTGCTGTGATTTGATTCTGAACGCCCGATTGTTCCTTTGTTTTGAAAGATTCAAACTGGAATTGAGAAGAAACTTATCCGTAGATTGAAAGACCGTTCTACTAGCTCTGGACGTACTGCCAAAATTAACGCTTTGATGAAGCTTGTTGATCCGTGATTAAAACCTTCAACCATACCAAAAGAGTTTATTGCTGTCGTGTTGACGAAGTTTGGCTCTATGCCACACGAAACTCTTTTTTAAGCCGAACCATGATTCACAAATTTACCGAATTGCCTCCCAATTAATTGGCCCTATTGGAGGTATTTCCAAATATCAGATCCGCTGGCTTTGTGAGTTTCATGAAGTAGTGACACGTTTTGCCATTATGTTCGCCTGCTATTTCTTGAAAAATAGCACTTCCAGGGTGTTGCTATTTCTCGTGAAACGGCAGATCGTATGCCACTAGGTGCCAAAACTTTCGTGAAAACTCGTCCTCTTCGTCGTTCCGCCCTTGAACTCTCCTGTGGACATACTTCGTGCTTAGTCAGAAGAAATACCAACTCAGCCCGCTCCGCCTCGTGTGACCAATACTACTAGTAATCATCAGGCTCAACATCCAGTGAACTATATTTCTCAATCAGATACTTCAATAATTCTACCTAAGCCTATTAGCCATCTGAAGAAAAGTTATATATAAAAAATGACTTATTGGATTTTTGGAGATTGGCGGGAAGACCAAAACCTGTAAGTAGTAGTTCAGAGATTATAAAATTTAGCTTATAATATCCTATATCTACCGAGTGGGTGGCCTATTAACTTAAGCTACATATACCAAAGTCTCAAATAGGTCCAAGTAAATGAGTCATACCAAATACTCAGGCTATTGGAGCCATCAAAGTGAATTTAGAACACTTTGGAAATATTGGAAAAAGAATTTGTATCAAATTAATATAAGACAATTGAAAACCAATGTATTATCTCATTTGATCTTCATATTTTAGACTGACCAGAGGACGAATTTCTACAAAACTCCCGCGATCCAAGCATACTGGCGATGTATATATCTGTCGTTTCTTATGTGTGTAAACTTCCTTCGATATTTTAAACTATGTTATGTAAACTAAGATACAATTTAAGTCAGTTAGGATTTAGCAGTGGTAGCTTGTGTAAGAATGATCGGGACTGACTCTTGGTAAGAGCCTTAATATCCTCGATCACACAGGACGTACCTCTAGCTGTTCTTTATTAAATAATTTTCACTAGAAGTACTAAGTGTTCATGACCACATGCCTAATTTGTAGATAGACATAATAACGTACGTCAAGTTAATACATTGGCTAATATAAATAAAGTTCCATCTGAAGAAAAGTTAAAAAAGAAAAAGACTTATTGGATTTTAGAGATTGGCGGGGAAGACCAAAACCTGTAAGTAGTAGTTCAGAGATTATAAAATTTAGTTTATAATATCCTACATCTACTATCGTCACAAATAGGTCCAAGAAAATGAGTCATACCAAATACTCAGGCTATTGGAGCCATCAAAGTGAATTTAGAACAATTTGGAAATATTGGAAAGAGAATTTGTATTAAATTATTATAAATACAATTAAATACCAATATGTTATCTCATTTGATCTTGGTATTTTAGACTGATCGGAGACCGTATTTCTGCATAGCCCCCAGTAGCTTTTAGGACCACGGATGTACGTGAAGATACGATCTAGTTCGTAAAGCGAAAACCAAAGTAAAACGGTTTCGGTCATGGCTTATCGAGTAAGTATGTGTCTATATGTACGAGTTCAAGGCTCATGTTGTACTCTATTTCGTTTAGTATTTGGTCCAGTAACCATTTCCGATGTAGGTGTCTTACGTCTATTACGATTTTTAATGTTATCATAATCGCCAACTTTGAACTGAACAATGTTCTTAGTGTTATTCCATTGGTCATACGCTTTAAGTAGGACACGATTTTTGTGCTCGAGTAAACAGGGGCAAACAACGTTCTGCATATGGTCGATCTTTTGTAGCCACGGAGTAACGTGTTTCTCGGGCGCAGTTTTGTCAAACGTTGCTTGTAGTTCACTATAGCGGCCAAAGAAATAGTGAAACGGGAGTGTTCCAGTTTGAGGATTCATGCAGTTATTCATTTGGGTCTGAACTCATTTCTAATGATAAGGCCACATATCCTCAACGTCATCTAGTGCGGTACGCAATAGCTTCTTTAGTTCTCTATGACGTGTCTCATTTGCACCCTGCGTTTGAGGTTTATAAAGAACACCACGCCTATGGGTCATGCCTGATACGAGTATAAGTGCCTTCATTACGTCGGTACAAAACTCACTTCCGTTATCAGAACATAGTACTCGGGGGAAACCGAAGTCATTAAAGACGTGATAGCATAACTCTGCCACTGTTTGCGGGCGTTTGTTCAGTATTGCATACAGCAAGGTATAACCCGAAGCCACACACAAGAAATGACAGATATATACATCGCCAGTATGCTTGGATCGTGGGAGTTTAACCAAATTTACTTTGACTCGGCGCATCGGTTGGTATGGTTACTTTCAGCGCCGCGTGATCAAGCCCTGCAAGAATAGCCATCTTATAAGTATGCTCATATGCTCGATGAGTTAAATTATGTATTGTTTTAACTCTACTCTCGAGCCCTTCTAAGTCAGTCAGATTCTGTGTATCGCTGGCTGGATGAAACATAGTCTCGTTAGATAGGGCAACTTCAGTATCAGGAGGGGTAGGCTCCTGAGATACATAATTAACGACATTAGATTGTTGAAGTATCTTCAGTTGTTTCGCAACTCCTGGCTGTTCGTTAAGCAGCGCTTTAAGTAGCTGAGTGCGAGCTTCAGGTTCTCTTAGAGCTTTGATTCTTTGATCCATGGCCTTAGCTAGTTCCATATTTCTACGATCTAATGCCGTCTCAATCGGCATTACCTCGATTGCATTCTTGTTGGGTGCATGTGTTGTACGAGTCTTGAGCTTTTGTTCAAACTCCTTAGGCACCTTTAGTTTAGCTAAGAACTCGGTTGAGGGTTTCTACTTAGTTGTACCTGCAGGATCGATGTGACAAACGATGCTGTGTTTCCAGGGTGTCTTCTTAATAGAATAGGATCCCTGATAGGCTCGTCTTGTATCATATTAATTAAATCACGTACCCATGGGTCGGAGCTACGTAAGAGACAACACAGCGTAATGGTAGACTTAGTAATATTAACATAATTTAATAATAACTGTGATAAGTTGCCAAGGTGGGTTAGCCCACGCATTATGTTTTGATAAGTCAAGTTGAAAGGCATCACCTTTTGGATGAGTCAACTACCTATAATCAGAAATTTGTTTGTTATGTTCTGCGGCGAACATATCAATAGTAAATGGACCCCATCTTGATTGAGCGAGGTTGAAAGTATCCAATCGGTTGCTAATAACTCTTTAATTGTTTTCTGGTAGTCAGCGACAAGTCGAGAGAGCATGTCAGGAAGATGATTATGTATTCCTGGTATGTGTGTAATGTTAAAAGCGAACTTAGCAATAATGTCATGCCAGCGACTCACCAACTGTGAATCAGGGTTCATGTCTTTTAAATATGTTAACGACTTTTGATCACAGGCGACAGTGAAGTAACTTTCATAAAGGAGTCTTTAAACTGTCTTAGCGCAGTAACTATAGCAAGGAGCTCTTGTTTATCGGTAGGGTAAATCCGTTGACTCTAATTATAACTCTTGCTAAAGAATTGTATGTAACGTGGTTTACCATTTATCGTTTGGTATAGCACTCCACCTACCGCTCGATCTGAAGCGTTGGTTGCTACTTAGAATGGGACGCTATCCACAGGGTATTGCATGATGGGAGCGTCCATTACTTTACTTTTGACTAGCTTGAATGCATCAGAGCTTTCCCAAAGGTCCTTTGTGTGGCCGTAGGTGACTGAAAGGCTTTAAGTAATGAGAAAGATGAGGTACCAAATCCGAGAAGATGTTAACAAATACACACAGAGTTCACATCTCTTCCAGTAATCGGTGTTGATAAATCCAACAGAAATTGTTTCTTGCCAGGATCAATTTCTACCCCTGCTGCAAATACCTTGTAACCAAGAAAGTTTATAGTATCGTTAGCAAAAGAACACTTGTCCTCGTTAATCTTAAGTTTGGCATGGTTTAGTCGCTTTAAGACTTCCTTAACGAGTTTAGCATGTTCATGTTCTGTCTTTGTAAAGGTAACTATATCATCTAAATATACTGATTACTTTCGTCTCAAATAGGTCCAAGTAAATGAGTCATACCAAATACTCAGGCTGTTGGAGCCATCAATGTGAATTTAGAACACTTTGGAAATATTGGAAAAAAAATTGTATTAAATTATTTTAAATACAAATAGAAACCAATATGTTATCTCATTTGATCTTGATATTTTAGACTGACCGGAGGCCGTATTTCTACAACTTAAGGATTGGGGTGACAATTTTGTATGAGATGAATCTCTTCATATCTGAACTCTAAAAAGTCCTGATTTGTACTACCGGGATCACCTCGCACGAAAGCTTAGAAATGCTTTGCCTCTCAACTTTTGTGTAAAACCAATTCCATTGCTAGGGATAATACTATTTATTTCAAAAATAGATAAGTTACAATGTATGTATGTTATAATGTATGAACATATGATATGGCTTTCATAGCCGTTGTAGTGGTTCGGGAAAGATCGATGGGAAAAAGTGGTCAGTTAATTCCCGTTTGAAGCTTGGGCCAAAGTGAGTCGGCAATGGAAGATATGCGCTGAGTCAATTCGGGCCGGTGTTGACAAAACACTATTACTATCGAATGTTCTATATATTCACTTGCTGATCTACTATGTAGAGTACCCACCTCTGTGGTACGGATCGAGTCTGCGCCGTGTAGTGCCGCGAAATGGGCTAGTGCAGAGTACAAAATACCGAGTAGGACCAGGTTACCCATCATAATTCGGTCGAGGAGCAAGGATGGGGGTGAGCCAATGCCGCACCAGACCACGGATGCATTCCGTATGTGCTGGCTGGCCTGGATCGGAAGTATCATAAACGGGACCAACAAGCGCGATGATTTCGTTTAAACCGAAATTTGGAAGTAGTACTTCAAGAGAGTGGTTTGGCAGCCGCTGAACTCAGGGTCTGTTTAAGTCATAGTAGAACCCTCTGAAGATTTGTGGGCTAGCAGCATAGGGCCAGATGCGGTCGAGGATTCGTAGCAGCCATTCCGCTGGTCCGTGCAAAGTGAGATACGACCGTTAAAGGTCCTGATGAGCCCGGATTTCGGTTTGGAATAGTCGCGCGCGGGATTTGTTGCGTAGGTGATACAGTCGATGGCGATATCGGTTATATCCATGGGGGGGGAGGCGTTGGTCTGGAGGCGGCGGCATTGTTGGCATTTGTTGGGGGCGATGTATTTGATTCGTGGGAAGTATCTGGAGATCGAGTCCAAAGGTATAGTCATCAAAGATACCGTAGTCCGTCAGCTTATAAGTCTGGAGGGAGGCGGGGGTGGTAGGCCGATGATACGCATGTTCTGTACCAGTTGAGCCGCCAGCATAAAGGTAATCCAAGTGCCACGAATTACGCAGGGTAGTCCCAGTCGTTTTCATACGTAGTCCGTGATTTGTAGATGCGTGGCCATACTTCCGGGCTTTGAAGTTGAAATCTCCCTACACGACATTTGGTTGGAAATCGCGCCCATCTCGGGGATTCATGTATCGCCTGACGTCTTCGTCAGTAAGTGATTTGAGTGGTAGGTAGAACACGGCCATATAAACGCCAAAACACACAAAGAACACCGCGTACGGTGAAGAGTGTACAAGTTGAAAATTCGATGGGTAGTGTTTGGAAAAGATGCCAATATCGCAGTGTGACGGGTGTAATATATTGTGCTGTGTAGTGTGATGTATAGTATGGTAGTGTGTGTTTGAGCGTATATGATTAGGAAATGCGGTGTTATGCAAGGTTTCAACCACACACATAACATCAACCTGACTTAGAATCGATATAACATTCAAACACTTATCTGTATGTGATGCGTTGTCCATGTTGAGTCCTTGTGGGTTGAAGAGCATCACCCTCATTGGCTCTAACATTGTTCATCATCGGTCAATAATACTGGGATCTATTCTTTAACGATGTCAGCCATTTCTATATCGTTGCCTGTCGTCGAAGTGTCAGTCGTGAAAGGTTGAGGCTGCGTATTGGTAACCATCGTGTCGGATGGTTGTGTCGGGAAGACTCATGGTATATGAAGTCGTCCTGGTTCCGCACGCGCTGGTTCTTTAGCGTTTGCCGGGATTCGAGGGTTAGGTGAGAAAAGGTTGCATCATGTTTGCTTGGTAAGCCTTCTGGAGACGGTCCGCGGTAGATCGGAGGATGTCTGTGTTAATGGAGTTGACAAGGGGCCTCAGTAGTACATCCATGCTGCGGGCAAGAATTTTTGGCGCTCGTTCATGTGTGCAGCAGGCCTGGTGCGGAGATAGTGGATTAAGGCTGCTTTCGTAGCGTCGGGATGTTGTTGGGAGCGGGAGTCGATGTTTTCATCAAGTTGCCATTTCCACGTAAGTGCTGCATGTCGTTTCACCTGGGCAACAGCGTCGCTAGGAACATAAAGGCGGACGAAACTGGTGGAGCTTCCGCGGCGATATGGTTGAGATACCGATTTGGACGGGAGATACCAGAGAAGGTGGTTGCGATTGAGGACTGGTTGGGCATGCCAGTATTTTTCAAATACTGATTGGGATGGGGGCTTGTCGTTAGGAAAAATTGCTCGGAAGAAGAGCCATACCGGAGTATGTCATCCATTTCATAAAGAATTTTGTCCGGCATCGGGCAGCCCACCACTATCGCCAAAAGGTGTTCGGGTACTGGTGGGGTCGGGCGTTTTTCAGGGCTCGGTTTTTCAGGTTTGTCCACTTTTGAGCGGTAGCTGGGAGGTTCACTGCTGCTATTGGGCGCCTGTGACCGCGGTCTTTTTGCCGGGCTTGTGGAGTTAAATCGGAAAGTGTCGGGTGTCTTCATTTATAGGTCACGGGTTTGGGATTTAAGGTCCCGGAGTTCGGATTCAAGGTTGTTTACTTATGCACAGAGGTTAGAGAGCATTTGGTGCATGGTTGATTTCTATTGGTCATCAGTCAAAGGCTCCTTGGAGATGGGCCCATCATTGTTCGGAGTTGGTATAGCCGGTCCCAAAATTGATTGAGATTGGCCTGTAGAGTATTGGCAAAGAGACCTGTGATAGTTTTTTGTAAGTCCGATTTTCATTGGTTATTGGGCAACGAGTCCTTGGGGACGAACGCCTCAGTTGGGGATTCGGCCTGGCCTGACATTTTTCGCGGCTGTGGGACTGTGGGACCCTAGACTTCCTACTGGATTTTTTTTTTGTTTTTGGTTGAAAATCCAAATTTCAAGTCTGGTATTTATGCGACTTTTTGGTGGGGTCTGTGGGCTTTTTGAAAATGGTATTTAGTTCTACACTGGTGACCTGCTGGTCACCGAGATTTGATTCTCGAGACGAAAATTTGAATCAAATGTCCGTCGTGAAAAAAAAATATGGGGAAGTGAAAAAAATTAAAGGGAAGTGAAAAATAAATACAGGGAAGTAAAAAATATTATGGGGAAATGAAAAATAAATATGGGAAGTGAAAAAATAAATATGGGGAAGTGAAAAAAAATAAATACAGGGAAGTGAAAAAAATAAATATGGGGAAGTGAAAAATAAATATGGGGAAGTGAAAAATAAATATGGGGAAGTGAAAAATAAATATGGGAAGTGAAAAATAAATATGAGGAAGTTTTAGACGGACAAAGAATGTGAAGTTGTTCCATGTATATAGCTGGTAAGTTCAGAACTCGTAGAGTTCGGTCGGCACCTGGCAAATATTGTAGTAAACACATCAAAATACGATACTAAAACCTACTGAGTCTCCCTGAGGCTCAGTGCGGTGTATTTATTCTTATATTTGATTGTCTGCGTGGTCTACAAATAATTCACCTCGTGTAAATTAATTGTTAACTAATTCTAACTCCACACTGATAGTGGTTTAAGGGGACTTTTACTACACTCCCCTCAAGCTCAAGCATCACCAGCGATTGAAGAGCTTCAAAAATAAATGACCTTTTAAACTATTGAAAATTAAACATATAAAACTAGTAGTGTAAATTTAACAATATATATATATGTAAAAACTAGTGAAAATCCTTCTGCTGAGTAAGTTCGTGCCCTGGAAACTGGTCTTTTGAACCATCCCGGCTGTGCTGGTATATTTTCATCCCCCAAAAAGCTAGAGTATCCGCTGGAGTTATACTCGCCTATAAGCTCGAGTTGTGGAATCGTCGTTCGCCTCTACACCGTGGTGAAATCTCACGAGGAGAGACAAACTCGAAGTAGATGATAGACATCTAATATTCATCAACGTAACGTTGGAATTATTGTTGTTGTGCCGCTTTCTTCTCCTGCCGAGTTTGCTCGGCTTTGTGGTATGCCGCGATGTCATTCGGGTCGTCAAAAGCTTCGGCTGACTCCCAAGTTGGATCACCTTCCCGCCAGCGAATCAAGTATTCTGTATTCCCTGTGGAATCATCCCGTCTATGTCGAATGATGTAACGGAACGAGGAACTATCCTGCCACATATGATCTTCTAAAGGCTTTTCGGTGGCTCTATGGACTAGTCGCAAAAGTTTCACTCTAACTGGTTTACCTTTGAAAGTATCTGGAAGTGAACCATCCTTGTGTGTCAGTTCATATCCTTGTCACTGTCTGGCTTTGACAACGTATGGTCCAAACATTGGTCGTATTGCTTTGGTTGTGCGACCTTCGGATCGTACCATTACCACATCCCCTGGTTGAAAGGCGATAAAATCGTAAGCATGGAGGCGGTCAAACTGCCTGGATAGCGTGTCTGCGTATTTCTGCGTGACCTTGTAAAGCGTCGGCAAGATAGTGTCGTGCAAACGATCCAGCCGGTGTGCCCAAGCCTCATTGGTGACCGGCTGATTCCCGGAAGGTCATCCGTGAAGTCAGCAAACGGAACATGACGGCGACCGAAGTAAGCACTGAATGGTGCTGTCTTGTGTCGCCGAGATATTCGGAGGTTCTGGCACAGCATAATAAGTGGTAGTCGGACATCCCATGCCGTAGGCAAAGATTCACATAGCTTGCGAACTCCTTCTTATATGTCTCTGTGTCTTCTCTCCGCTGCTCCCAAAACCTGAGGACGATATGGTGGCGACTTCGCATGCATCACTCCAACTTCTTGAGTTTTTAGTTTAACAATCTTGTTCGAAAACTCGCCTCCCTCGTCTGATTGAATTTTCCTGGGAAAACCATGTTCCCCAAACACCTCCATAAGTTTCGATGTCATCACTTCTGCTGACTTTGTGGCTGTTGCTCTTAATATCGAGTACCCCGTTGCTATATCCAAGACGTGCAATATATATCGATTTCCTGCCGCTGAAACTAGTGACATTGGAATCGTGTCGACTTGAATATGATCCCACGGATACTTTGCCGTTATATTAATCATCGGGTGAAATCCCTTTCGTAACACCCTCTGTCCTAGACACCTAACTGTTCGTGCAAGTTCCAGAGCGTTAGGCCACAAATGTCCGTTCTGCTGTAGTTAAGCAACTGTATCCTCTGCTCTATGATGCCCAATCTCATGCTGACACAAGGTGAGCTGTGTGCGACGGCTTATCTCTTCCTCATCTGGAGAATCCGTCATGGCTACTTCCGAGGTAGCGATCGATACTAGCCGAGACGTATCTAATGGGGTGACTTTCGATACTGAGGACGGTTCGGCATATCCCAATCGTGTTGAAAACGTTGCTGGAAGGCTGTAACCATTGCGTGGGTCTACTCTGGCTGTGGTCAGAATACAAGTACTTATATTTATTTGATTATTTTAGGTTTATTTTACAGTTTATCAGAATAATCTGATAAACTGGGTTTTAGGGTTTTGCTGGTTTTACAGCACATGACTAATGACTCATTTAAGAGTCAGTCATTTTAGGATTACTGTTTATAATTACTAATAAATGAACAACGTCCCCCTCCCTGAGGAAGGAGAACGTTGAGATACAGTTATCTCGCGTATAATTACTACATGGCAATGACTGTGTGACCCCATGGTGTCTTGCCACTCGCATACTTTCCGTATTTGAGGAAGGAGTGGGCTGTCCTTGGAACTAATACTGGGTCTCGTTGTAGAAGCGACTTGAATAACTGGAACCAAGGCTCGGGGGGGGGCCACGGTAGACACACCGTAGCTGTGGCCCTCTTTTTGATCGTATCTTGCGCAACATTCTATGGTTTAATCTCCATGGTGGGTTCATCCATCCGTCTATATCTTTCCAACAATGTGCAAACGCTCCACCCCTGTCATCGTCGGTGTAGTAGCGTGGCAAATGGTGATCCTGTTGCGAAGCAAAGACATCGACATTATTCTCACCCATAATCCGTTGCGCTTGCTCAAAGCAATCTGGAAAAAGTTGCCAACATTCTGCATATAGTACCTTCGGGTCCTCAGTCTCAACAGTTTCCTCATGAAGCCTAGACCACGCGTCTGGTAGCACGTTCTTTAGGATGTGCGAGATAGTAAAAATGAAAGGCGCTATGATGTGATGCCATCGTTGTAGCATCGGATTCAGCTTTAGCTGTGTGTTTATATACACCAAAGCCTTGTAATCAGTCAACACTGAAAAGCGTTGACCTTCGAGATGATCCCGGAAGTGTGTGAGACCATATACCAAGGCCAATAGTTCCTTCATGGGTGTTGCGTAATTGCGCTGTGCTGCGTTGAGGGTCTTGCTGAAGAACATTAGGTATTGCTTCTTCCCTTCTATGGTCTGGAACAATGCACCTTCAATACCGTAGTCGCTTGCATCCGTTTCGAGTTGCAAAGGTACTTCGTCAACTGGAAATTTCAACACTCCTGCCTCAACTATGGCTTGCTTCATGGCATCCCGAGCTTGCTGGAGTCTCAGTTCCCACCTGTCTCCAATGATTTCCTTAGGCCTCAGTCTTACGAATTCCCGGAGTGTGGCAACTACCTCTGCAAAGTTTGGTAGGTGCTCGTAAAGAAAGTTGGCTAATCCCAAAGCCGATGCAATGTCTTTGTACTTCTTCGGGGTTGGCTAGTCAATGAGCTTGGCCTGCTTTTCATGGCAAATATCAATTCCGGCCTTCGATACTCGCTTCCCTAGGATCATGACTTCTTTGATTGCAAAATGACATTTTGAAGGGTTTAGCTTGAAACTGTGGTACGTCAGCCGCCGAAGAATAATACACCTAAAGTAACTAGTCGTAAAAATGTAGTAAACTCATCAAAATACGATACTAAAACCTACTGAGTCTCCCTGAGGCTCAGTGCGGTGTATTTATTCTTATATTTGATTGTCTACGTGGTCTACAAGTAATTCACCTCGTGTGAATTAATTGTAAACTAATTCTAACTCCAAACTGATAATGGTTTAAGGGGACTTTTACTACAATAAGCTTGAATGAAGCAGCATAGACCAACACCAATCAATAAAAGACAACATACCCCCCCCTCAACACATTTATTGGTAAAAATGGATATAGCCGAAGGCTCTTTAATTTAAATTCAAGCAAATTTTGCACGATAAAGTCACTAAATGTACATTTGTACATATCTGATCTATGTTTCAGTACGTTTTCATCGAGAAAATGGGTGAATGTACATTTAGTGACATTTCCACATTTTCAATGTACATTTAGCGACTTTGTTCACAATCTAATGTTGTTAATTATGTATCTCAAGAGACAACCCCTCCAGATACTGAAGTTGCCCTATCTAACGGGACTATGGTTCATCCAGCCAGCGTTACACAGAATCTGACAGACTTAGAAGCTATGTTCTGATAACGGTAGTGAGTTTTATACCGACGTAATGGAGGCACTTATACTCGTATCAGGCATGACCCATAGGCGTGGTGTTCCTTATAAACCTCAAACGCAGGGTGCAAATGAGACACGTCATAGAGAACTAAAGAAGCTATTGGGTACCGCACTAGATGACGTTGAAGATATGTGGCCTTATCATTTGAAATGGGTTCAAACTCAAATGAATAACTGCATGAATCCTCAAACTGAAACACTCCCGTTTCACTATTTCTTTGGCCGCTATAGTGAATTACGAGCAACGTTTGACAAAACTGCGCCCGAGAAACACGTTACTCCGTGGCTACAAAAGCTCGAGCATATGCAGAACGTTATTTACCCCTGTTTACTCGAGCACAAAAATCGTGTCTTACTTAAAGCGTATGACCGATGGATTAGCACTAAGAACATTGTTCAGTTCAAAGTTGGCGACTATGTTAACATTATAAATCGCAATGCCGACGTTACCGAACTCTCTTCTAAGACAATTGGACCTTTTGTTATTTCCTACCATGATGAGAAGAGTGATACTTACGAAGTGAATAACATAGATGGTACTAGCGCAACTAATCTAGGCACTCACCGTATCCCTACCTCCGAACTCTCATTCGCTCGCTTATTTGATTCTGATGTCCCAGTTATGGAGTCACAAGTCAAAGATATAATTGACAAAACATCCGAAGACGGTTACACTTACTACAAGACCCGTTTTATGGAAGGGATAGTAACTTGGCTAACCTCCGATACGTTTCGTGAATCTCGCGACTTCCTTCGTATTTCCACTAAGAAATGGAATAAGCGAATAAGTGTTTACATAAGAACACACGAGATAAACAGAAAGGGTTTCCTCAGGTGACTACAAACCCTGACGGATATGAAATTTCCTATTTGCCACCTACTTCCCATGTGACTAAACTTTCTGATCTGCTTACCAACATTGCAGAAAATTCTTCAAATTTACTTACTATTGAAGAACAACCTTTGGCTATTACCTTACCAAATAATAAAAGTAAGGCGCCTACATCGGAAATAGTTACTGGACCAAATACTAAACGACATAGATTACAACATGAGCCTTGAACTCGTACATATAGGCACATACTTACTCTATAAGCCATGACCGAAACCGTTTTACTTACGAACTAGATCGTACCTTCACGTACGTCCATAGTCCTAAAAGCTACTGGGGGCTATGTAGAAATACGGCCTCCGGTCAGTCTAAAATACCAAGATCAAATGAGATATCATATTGGTATTTATTTGTATTTAAAATAATTTAATACAAGTTCTTTTTCCAATATTTCCAAAGTGTTCTAAATTCACTTTGATGGCTCCAATAGCCTGAGTATTTGGTATGTTACTTGGACCTATTTGAGACGATAGTAGATGTAGGATATTATAAACTGAATTCTATAATCTCTGAACTACTACTTACAGGTTTTGGTCTTCCCGCCAATCTCCAAAATCCTGCGTCTTTTCCTTTTTTAAATTTTCTTCAGATGGAACTTTATTTATATTAGCTTATGTATTAACGTGGCGTACGTTGCTGTATCGATCTACAAGTTAGGTATGTGGTCATGAACACTTAGTACTTATAGTGAAAAATTATTCAATAAAGAACAGCTAGAGGTACGTCCTGTGTGATCGAGGATATTGAGGCTCTTACCAAGTGGCAGTTCCGATCATTTTTTACACAAGCTACCACTGCTAAATCCTAACTAACATAAATTGTATCTTAGTTTAGTTAACATAGTTTGAAACATAGAAACGTTCATCGAAGTTACATATCGACTCAGAATGAACGTGGTGGTAGACCCAATCTCGTGATCGGCGCCCTGTTCGTTCTCGTAGTATCCCTTCCAACCCTTATACTCCAGGGAAGGGCCCGAATGGGGAGGATGTTTATTGCAATTCTTTCAAACCTGGCCACCTTGTCGCCCAATGCTCAGACAACAACTTAACTGGAGGCCTTACTACTCAACACTGAAACCACGTGGCTTCGGTGATCCTAACTTCCTATGTACTATGCTATGCTGATGACGGTGCAATACCAAACTTGGTAAATAAAACATTGGCTATATCTGAGGGCTTGGAAATTCAGGACATCGAGCATGTATTTATGAATACTTTTGAGAGGGTTACACTTGAACCCCCAACATAACAAGTGGTGACTACTGTCTTAGTCCAATTTTATGTTAATGAAACTTGGAAGACTTACTATGAGATCCAGGAAGCTACTTTTTATCTTATAGATGAAGTTCCAGATGGCTGTGACTTCTTGTTCAGCTTTGTATGTCAAAGGGACAACCTATTACGTACATACTAGGATTGCTCTGCGGTGCCTCCTACATTTGGTCTTCAGGTTCAGCAAATTGATTCTTTGCTTCCCTTGGCCCTAAACCCTCAACTCCAACCCCCACCTGACCCTTATGTGGCAGTATTGGTACCAACAATTGCTGATGAGGCAGCTGTGGTAAAATATCATTGTCGTTGCCAAGATGTACCTGGGGACCTTGAAGAGCATATTTGGGATGGTGTCGATGCTGCGGCTCGATATTTGCGTAAAACACCAGCCCAAGTATTGGTATTTAAGAGTCTAATGTTCTTGTAAAACCCTAAAACCTTACAAACGCTAAACCCTAAATCGGTTACGATGAAACAAATCATAATTTCATTCAAGGTGTTGAGGTTGATATACGTATCAAACAAAATGCTAAACCGAAACGAATCATTGACAAACAGAAGAACCCACAATTTATAAAGTGGGAGCAAGAAATATGTGCACGAGACTATAAACGCGGTATTAAAGGGGTTTGTGGTAAAACGTGCCGAGATTACAATACCTCGCTATACAGCATAGGCACGTAAAGCTCGGAGTAGCATTTTCTTAAAGCCCAAATTGTCTGATTCGACACTAGTTGACGTCCATGAAATTTGTGGCAGACCAATGCGCTTATTCTATAGGTTGGACCATGGTTTCTCACGAATGTCATACACGCCGTTCCTGAGCATATTCTGTTCATGCATATCCAGTGTATAGTACCATAAAAATAGTTGGTCACTAAGTATACTCTCAAGCATATCTAGCAAAGCCTGACGACTATCCTTCAGCAAATTACAATGCTTACATATGTCATTCTGGAAGTGAAAGTCTGTCCCAAATATTTGTAGCCTTCATCTACCAGATCAGTAGTCAGAATGAACACAGTTGACAGAAAAACATAACTTTGTCACCGCCACTTCGTTTGTTGTAAGTGTGCATACATCATCCAACCACCCTTTGAATTTATTAGCACTTCGCAAACAAAGCTTTTTGTGCTTATAGTTTGCATTATGCCAACCTAACCATTGACAAGCCGTATTCACAGTCATACCAGTCTGCGAGCGGTAGTCCGACTGAAGTAAGCTGGCGACTATCAACACAGTCGTGTCAAATCTGTGATAGTATAGTTTTGAGGAATGATACCTGTTGGACACTGAGCTGTGTAGTATCGATAGAGTCCTCAACAGAATTAGGTATTCTCACAATGTTTGTTGCTTTACAACTCTTTCTAAAAACGGCATCTACAATACCAGATCTCCATCGCTGGTCCCTGCCATCGCTGGTTCATTATATAATATGTACAAGCAATTGCAATGTAATTGGAGCCAAAAGCAAGAATATGGTCGATGGTACCTTGCTACTGCAATGTCAAGAGTTGCTGTTCGGCTACAATAGCATCAGCATCTCAGCCATGTAGTGGTCTATTGTTTCACGTTGGCATGTGGTAAATTATTGTGTAATATATACAAGACGAACAATATTAGACACACGAATAGTTTATAAAAAAGGCGAGTGTACAACACTTGCATTTAATAGAATACCTTGATGTGTGCATCTATCACGCCCATCGATGCCTTGCGTTGTTTTGGTTCCTCATTCACTTTCTTCCCGCTATCTCTACATCCGCCAAACACCATAAAGACATTTGGAGTTCCTAACACGTATGTTTGTTATCTTTGTAGCGATGCCTAAAATGTTTTGCCGATCACGATCTTTACTGCATGCGTATACTTGCAAAGAAATTCACATCGATTGCAAACACCACTAACCCTAAACCCTAAATCCTTAGGGTTGTTATTATTATAGGATTTTTAGGGTTTGGGTTTTATTTTACAGGCAGAACCTGGTGCATTGATGACGTTGCTAAATCATTTGAAGTGCGGTACTATTAATCATAAATCGAAATTTAGTGCCCCAACGTCCAATAATTCATGCTCGTAAGCTATTGCCCCAGCCTTCAAATCACCCAGAATATTGCTGTTTTCACGAGACAAACTAACTTATAATTTGGCTACTCTCGTATACTTGATAAAAACTCTTAGGATACTTCAATACGTCACAGTTTTGAGACGGTAAAATATCGCCTTAAGAGACCGATCTTTACAAATGCATATTCAGTATCAGCCGTTGAGGCATTGATTGTTCATCACACAACCTGAAGAAAGTGGCTGCCGAATGTTCATCACTCTTGACAGGGAATTACACATCCTGTGATGCCGGCACATACTTGTAATCTCGGCATCTCCAGTAAGTACCAGGTCATGGATTATCATTGTTAACCGATCCTCGTGGCTCGATCCGGATGTTGGAGAAGTCCTTTCTTTCGACTGTCATACCCCGTATTGAAACGAATATATCGCTCACAACTGATGATGATTATATCAAGCAAATTTCGTGGAACACTCCGTTTACATTCGCTTTGCAGCAACACGCTGTAATGATCGGGATGGCGATAGTGCAGTGACCAACAGCTTGTGCTTTAATTGGTCGTACGTACCAGCATTTATTATACCACAGTCCAAATTCAATAGTATATTTCTAATAGAATAAACCATTGGTCGCAAAACCTTCTCCTCCCAAAAGCTAATCCTAATTGAAGTGTATTTAATCAACCGCTATAATCGACAAATCCCTTCCGAAACTATTTTATTTCAATAATTTAATCATTACGTGGACCCTTCAGAATCAAAAACAAATTGTGCTTTGTCCTTTTTGCTGGTTGTTCTGACAGCGTCACTCAGATACCGTCGAGCTACCCAAGAGTCAAACAAAAACCGCAGTTTGTCCCCTATTGAAGCCTCTGTTGTGTATGAGAGTCCAGCAGAAATGAGTACTAATACCTTTCCCAAGACAACTGGAAAGGTCAATGCAAGTTATTCGCTGATATGGCGCGTACAATATTGGTGATACTATTACCACAAAAGATATCCACAACAAGTAGAAAGCATAGGTGCGATAGTTCGTGCGTGACCAGGAACTGATTTGTACAGCAAGCAAAGTGAAAACCTTACACTCCTGCATTTGAAATTTGATTTCCGAAAAACAAGCCCATTACCACTGTCCTCAAATAAGCTTAAGTAATTTTGGGCGGAACCCAACCTTCGCCGTAAATAAGCAATCAATAGCAAGCCGATCAATCGAGTATCGTGCGCTGGCTACAACAAAAGAAGTCTCGCAATTCAAACTCGTGTAGCGATACTATTTACCTTTGACATCGAGGGCGACTGCGATGTTAAAGGCAACCTGATGCGGAAACCCCACAAATTGTGGTTTGTGCTCTATCACTCCGTAGTACATCCGTAACGGCGAATTTCCCTCGCGAAATATAACTTCGTCCTCCCTTTGTTCCTCTACGGCAAAACCTGAACAAAGCGAGTCAAAGTCATAAGAATTCACGGAGTCAGAGATCACGAGTGTTGTTGCTGCGTGAAGCAAACGCGAGGATACGGCTGGGACTAGATGATATACAATGGCCAGGACAGGATGCGTGCACCACAATGGACTCAAACCAGAAAAAAAAAGACTCTTGCACCCCACAGACATGTAGTCAAAACTAAGCACTAGCAATCAAAACTACGCACTTTCAGTTAAAGCTAGGCACTCGTAGTTATGACCAAGCACTCGTAGTCGTAACTACGCACTTTCAATCAAAGCTAGGCACTCGTAGTTATAACTATTCACTCGTAGTTATAAACAAGTACTCGTAGTCATAACTAAGCACTCAGAGTTCCCATCACATACCAGGAGGACAGTATGAAATGCCCTTGGTCGCCGTTGGATCGCCCCTTACTCCAAGCACACGACGTTGTTGATAGGCCTGTGTATCAACGAATCGCACAATTAATCTTACGTAAATACAGGCAACCCCCGATTTCATTGTCAATTCCACGCTTGCATGGGATGTCTCAATCGAAGTCAACACAACCGACCCGAATCTATTTTCGACGCCAATTTAACACGGCAGTGCTCGAAGCCTGTTAATTCACGAATATTCTACAGGGGGAGCAATACTAGACACATCTCCAATTACACTACACAGTTGCGCAATGATTCACACTGGCGTGGGACGGGTTCAACAACCGTAGCGTACTCGATTAGGTATTCGGTGATTAAGTATTCGCTACGACGCAGGTGACATACACTGCCTCGCAAGTCTGTTGTATGTACATCGTGTCCATAAAAAGCCCCTGATCCACTTCTACACCTCTCTATAGGGTGATAGCACATATAAGACAGGCCATGTGTATGTCATTGACAAATGATTTATAATCACATTCAACCGGCACAGGAATATATAGTAGCTCATAGTCACTAATTCGTTGCCACCACACAAGCGGTTGTTGTTGTCACCTACTAGACACGGGCGATTCGTGTTGAGGGGCATGAATGCACCAATACCACACTGGCGGGAAATGCGTCTATGTGATGCGCACACCACAGGACAATAGTTTTTAGAGTTTAGGGTTTAGCTTTAGGGTTCAGAACCGCTATAACATACTACGACTGACCTCTGACGTAAAGGCCTTGAGCAGAAAGCGATTGAATATAGCTTTGGTGTGGACGGTGGAGAGATTGGAATCCCTATTCTCGGTCACCAACCCATTCCGCAATGAAGACGCCATGACTTTGACATCGTATGATTTGATCCACACATTCGGTCGTTTTGTCGCCCATTGGCTGTATACCGAATAGGCAATTGGGAGGAAATGAGATCGAGAACCGTTGCCTAGCAACCAATGACTATATGTGTCCATACACTCAGTTCGAGAACACAATGCCTACTTTCCGCCAAACGACTGATCTCCTTATGTATTACCGCAAGGATGAATGGACAGCCCGCGAAATCAATCTACATACGCAGACTAGAGATTACACACCGGTAAAAAAACCCTACATTGTAAACATTTACCAAATTTGACATGCTTAACAGTACGTTATGTGATGACACGCTTTCAGCTGGACTAAAAGCTTACAAACATGCCTAACAAGTAGTTATATCTGTGAAAATATTATACTCACAGTCTATTAAACTGTTCATACTATATATGTATATATATATACATGAAACCACCAACACACACACACAAAAAAAAAAAAACACACACACACATATATATATATATATATATATATATATACATATATTTATTACATATATATATATATATATATATATATATATATATGCATACTTATATTACATACGTATATATATATATATATATATATATATATACATATATGTATACATATTATATATTATTATATATACATACATATACATATATATAATGTTAATATAATATATAATATATATTAATATATAATAATACATATAATATAATAATACATCAATATATTACATATTAATATTAATAATAATACATAATAATAATATATATACATGCATAATCCATATATACATATATATGCGTTATGCGTATATTATTGCATATGTACATATATTATTAATGTTACACATGCATACATACAATATTAATAATACAATAACCAATCAACAAATAATCATCATCACGCACGCGCACATATCATATGTATACATATGCCATATTATATATTATTATAATAATAATAATATATACATAATTACATACAAATTAAAATGCGTTGCGTACGTTGCAAACACACGCACATACATACACATGCATAATGCCATTGCTATTAATGTTATATATATATTATTACACATATGTATACATACATACAACGTAATAATACATATGTAACATACATAACGCCCATATGTATAATCACAACATATTTTGTATGCACACACACACATATATATATAAATATAAATATAAACATATAATATATGTATATGTATGTATATTACATATTATTATATATATATATATATATATATTATATATATATATATATATATAATATATATATAATATATATATACATAATAATATATATATATATATGCCATACATACATAGATCGATACGATACATATACATATATATATATATAAAATATATATATATATATATACATACATATATATATACATATATGAGAAGATGCCCCCAACACCATCCATTACCCATATATATATATTCATGCTTGCATAAAAGCATGCCTAATGCGTATGTATATATGTATACGTATAAACGTATATATGCATGTTCTGCACCCATGCATGTACGCATGAAAGCTACGTATGCACGCACGTGTGTGTAAAAAACGTAAGCATATACCGATGTATGTATGCATATGTTTGCAGATATATGAATGTCCTGTACGTGCATGCATGTGTGTACATATATATATATATATTTAAACATATATGTATGTATAGATATAAGTACGCTTGTACATTATGTTGGGTATATATGTAAAGTAAATATGAACGTATTGACAAACATACGTGCATATATATAAACATATATGTATATGCATTTGTCCTATATTAACACATGAACGCATGCAGGAACGATTATATAGTATGAATATGAATATATATATATATACATATACATATATATATATATTTTATGCCATTTCTCACATGAATCTGCGCGTACTATCATGAATATGATATAATATATATATATACACAAAATATATATATATAGGTATATATATTTTATATACACATATAATATGTAATAACATCACACACATACATATATATAATATATATATATATACATATATATTATAATATATATATATATATATATACATATATATAATACATATAATGTATATATGGACACGCACACAAAACACAAACACATTACATATGTATATGTATGTATATATATATATTAATACACATATACATATATACATATATATATGCATATATATAATATATATATAATATATATGGACACACACATCACACACAACACACGCACACACACACACAAAGCCAAAAAAAACACACACACAAAACACACAAACAAACAAAAAAACAAACACACACACACATATATATATATATATATATACAGATACATTAATATATATATATATATATATATATACTACTACTATATACATACATACATACATACATACATACATACATACACACACACACACACACACATATATATATATATATATATATATATATATATATAAATGTATACTCATCACGTGTACCTAAGTAAGGTAAGGTCTATAACTGCAGCAGTTCGCAAAGTTGGCTAGATTCTCAGTTCCTGCATGTTGTACACATCGCTGATATATTCCCAATTGTTTCAAATTATTGATAAAAGTACACAAGTATTCCATTGCAGCCATATCTGTAGAAGTGCACAGAACCTCATACCTCATTAAACTACCTTCCGGGGCCTGCCACTCCCCTTTTGTGTGCAGGGCGAGTGATAGAGAAACGGCTGTTATAGTAACTCCGCCTAGTAGGAGTCGAACGTAAGGTAGTCTGCTCATCTCGGATCCGTGAAAGAAGGTTATAATATGACGTATGCTTTTGTAAGGCGAAGGTCTCTATATATGTGAAGTAGCAAGCGTGCGCGTGTGTTTATTCGATCAAGGGTGTGTACCTATTTCCACTGATGACCGATGTAAGAGCCATCTCTGTCCTGCGGAATTTGCGATTCATTTTTTAAACCCTAGCGGCTAGCAACCTTACACTGTATTTTTTTTTGGAGGTTTTATGGAAAACAACTACATAATATTTGTATATTTTATTTATTTACATATATAGTAATACTGTAAATGCGCGGGAGCAACTTCCTTTTTAGTGCCGCCCAGCACAGGCGATCACGGTTAAAAAAAATAAATATTATAAAATGATAAACCCCAAATTCCAAACATCGCGACCAGGCTTACCAGAGACCAGACACTACTCTCTGTAGTAGAGACAGTAGAGAGTGAGAGTGAGCATCCCACACAACAGTCAAACAACAACATAAACAAGAGAGTGCGATAGAAATAATAGCGATGGGATAGCCCGCACTGGTGATATAGGTCACTCCCACACAATAAAATAAATTTTAATATTGAAATATATCTATAGCATTCATAGCCCACACTAAAAGAAGCACCTTGCAGCATACGACACTCACTGCCACATTACAGTACTAGGTAAATCGCTTCACAACTAACTAATAACTGATACTATGGAGCTCGGCCCGGACCCGCACTCGTTTGCGAATTTCAAGCACGCCAAAACAACGCAAATTGACTTGGTGCTCAAATGTGACTTTGAAGCAAAGGAGTTCCATGGGCATGTGGACATTACTGTGGATGTGTTGCAGGACACAGATGTGGTGCTACTCGACATTTCTGGGCTGAAAATTCAGGAATGTTCCGAGGCGGATTCCGGAAAAAAATTGGGTAAGCAATTTGCGGTTAGCTGCTGTTCTGATTCAAAACAGGATAC
The DNA here is from genome assembly GCA_001586965.3 of Sphaeroforma sirkka. Taxonomy (NCBI): domain Eukaryota; class Ichthyosporea; order Ichthyophonida; genus Sphaeroforma; species Sphaeroforma sirkka. Next base: position 29,200 of record LUCW03000484.1, read on the forward strand.
GGTGCACAGGATATCTGCCTGTGACTTAAAGAGATAAGGTCTGGTCTGTCTATGCATTGTATTTCCGTATTGTGTAAGATTGGTTTGGCAACACACTCAGGTAGAACAGATACTCTATTGTCCTGGGTGTAGCATGGGGAGCTATGGAGTTGAGTAACGCATTCACACGATCTCATCTCTACAAGTTTAAAAGTTTTCCTTTTGTTTTAGCGTTGAGTGGATTAGCTTGCCTCTGACACATTCCGCACATGCCGATGTGCTCATCATTGCAACACTTCTTTGTTATTCTCTCACTTTAGATGTTAACACTTTGTTTATATCGGTGTAAACGCCAATGTCGATCCGAACACCACTGAACTCATGTCATTCGCATACCCTCAGTCTAGCCGACAGCTTCCCTTTCGCTGTCTGTGCATTGAATGCTCTCTCATGATACATCCCACTGTGTGCCGTGCAGCCTATTCCTAATTGTGATCCTTTCGTCGTACGATAAATCCTCCAGCATCGTTTGGTTATTATTGGTTGATTGATCTGCGGTGCTCAGGTCAGGGGCACGAGTCCATTTGCAGCTATGTTGTGGTCCATTTATATATACACAATGTGGTCTATATATATATATATATATATATATATATATATATACAGTCCTGGTCATTAGCCTATTTGCACCAGCTTATCACAACATAGTCTAGAACCCCACAGACACTCTTGATTCAATGGTGAGCTCTCTAGTGATAGCACATGTGTTGCACCTCTCAGTTGATGCATATCCGTAGTTTCTCATACACATACTCCATCCGCTTGAACTGCTCTGCTTGCTTGCGCTGAGACTTGTTTGATAATCACCTCCGGCATCCGTAAACCGGGTTTATGTGGTCCTCAACCTCGTTCTGTCGTACAGGGTTCTTGCAATTGCACTACACCACATCCTCTTCCGATGTACTCGTCCGTCCTTGTCACCTGAGTGAAGTCTCTCCCCCGCGTGTCTATCTCTTCACTCTGCTCACCCCCACGTGTGTCAATCTCTTCGCTCTGCTTTCCACCTCACTACTGTGCGGCTGTGTGTAGATTACAGCACAGCCACCCAGGCGTACTGCGGCTCATGTCTCGAGGTGAAGCTACCGCCCAATGCGTGCACCAAGGGATCGCAGGCGAAGGTCAGAGTCAAGTACAACACCACAGCACAGTCCAGCGGAATCCAATGGCTGTCACCGTCGCAGACAAGGGGGGGGTGACCAACCCTTCTGCTTCACACAGTGCCAGGCCATACAGACGCGCACGGTGCTGCCTTGCCAGGTACCGTTGCCATAGCAACTGAGATAGAGGTTCAAGTTTCTACATCGAAATGCAGGTGTTTGAGATACAACTTGTGGCGTATATGTATATGTAGATGCATATGTATAAATAAAAGTACGTGTATATGTATATGTAAATGTATATATATATATATATATATATATATATATATATATATATATATATATATATATATATATATATATATATATATATATGTAAATATAGAAATATATGTATACGTATATGTAAATGTATATATATATATGTAAATATAGAAATATATGTATATGTATATGTAGAAGCAAATGTATAGATCCCAGGGTTCTAGGGTTTAAAATCCAATCACCTCCAGACCCCCCCCCCCCTTGTCAATACACCCCTGAAGTGGTACCCCATGCCATCGCTGAATACGTCAACTCCTTCCTACCCCCCCCTCCCATCCCCCCCCCACCATGCCTACCCCCTCAGGACACTCCCTCCGTTAAGGCACCCTTCAGCTTCACCATCACCGTCCCCTCAGACCTCACGGCAGTGTGCAGTGGTCTCAGACAAGGCGAGCCAACACCCAATGGCGACGGCACGCATACGTTTGTGTACCACCAGCCCATGCCTGTCATGGCCTATCTCATTGCCGCGGCGGTAGGTAAGTTGGCTAAGGCGAGTCTCGGCCCAAGGAGTGACCTGTACGCCGAACCAGAGATTCTCGAGGCTGCCAGGTGTGTGTTAGGGTGTACGATGGGTTCTCTGATGTGTGTGTGGGTTGTGGGTCTACCGTCGCTATTGCTACCGTGGTTATTGCTAGAGGCGTTGTAGCTGTCTATGTGTGGTAGTTTGATGGTTATGTTTGTGTAGTAGTGGTCTCATGTCTTTGGTTTGTGTTCATTTGCAGATGGTGCGTGTGGTAGTTTGATGGTTGGGGTTGTGTAGTAGTGGTCTCATGTCTTTGGTTTGTATTCATTTGCAGATGGTGCGTGTGGTAGTTTGATGGTTGTGGTTGTGTAGTAGTGGTCTCATGTCTCTGGTTTGTATTGACATGTCATGTCTTTGGTTTGTATTCATTTGCAGATGGTGCGTGTGGTAGTTTGATGGTTGTGGTTGTGTAGTAGTGGTCTCATGTCTTTGGTTTGTATTGACATGTCATGTCTTTGGTTTGTATTCATTTGCAGATGGTGCGTGTGGTAGTTTGATGGTTGTGTGTTGTGTAGTAGTGGTCTCATGTCTTTGGGTTTGTATTGACTTGTCATGTCTTTGGTTTGTATTCATTTGCAGATGGTGTGTGTGGTAGTTTGATGGTTGTGGTTGTGTAGTAGTGGTCTCATGTCTTTGGTTTGTATTCATTTGCAGATGGTGTATGTGGCCGTTTGATGGTTGTGGTTGTGTAGTAGTGGTCTCATGTCTTTGGTTTGTATTGAATTGTCATGTCTTTGGTTTGAATTCATTTGCAGATGGTGTATGTGGTCGTTTGATGGTTGTGTTTATGTAGCAGTCGTCTCATGTCTTTGGTGTACATTCACTTGCAGATGGGAGTACGATGGCATTACAGAGACTTTCATTGTTGAGGCTGAGAAAGTGTGCGGTACGGAATACAAATGGAAGACGTATGACATTGTCATGCTGCCCAGTTCCTTTGCCTATGGAGGCATGGAGAAGTAAGTGCTTTTAGGGTTTTAAGGTTTTAGGGTTTAGTTGCCCTTGTGTTGCTGTTACACAGGTGTGTGCGTGCCCTTTTTGCTACAGTGGAGTGTCGTGCTATTCGGTTGTGAGATTCATTTCTTGGGCGTCTGTGCGAGTTTAAGTCACATCTGCCACGCGTTGGGTCTGGCGTTCGACTGTCTTGCGGACGATTCGTGGACTGGGCATGCTTCCACCTGCACTGATCATCACTTCGATAAAATCCTAACACCCTAAAACCCTAAAACCCTAAAACCCTAGGACCTCGCCATCAATGTGCTTCCGTACGTTGACGTCTGAGTCCAATGTCACAGATTGCGTGTCTTAACTTCCGCTGCTTTCATCTGACGCTGCTGTTGAGTTTCGTCCGTTGACGTCCGAGTCCAATGTCACAGATTGCGTGTCTTAACTTCCACTTCTTTTATCTGACGTTGCTGTTGTGTTTCGTCGTGCACAGCCCCAATGCCACGTTCTTGTCGTCTGCGTTGCTCGCCGGAGATAAAAGTCTCACCACAACACTCGCCCACGAAATCACTCACAGCTGGTATGTACAGGTAGTGTGTGTAGTTGGTATGTATAGTTGGTGTGTACAGTTGGTGTGTGTAGTTGGTATGTATAGTTGGTATGTATAGTTGGTATGTATAGCTGTTATGTATAGTTGGCGTGTGCAGTTGGTATGTATAGTTGGTATGTATTGTTGGTATGTATAGTTGGTATGTATAAATGATATGTATAGGTGGTATGTATAGTTGGTATGTATAGTTGGTAAGCATAGTTGGTAGTATGGGGTGATCTGTAGTGTACACTCAGAATAACAAGTCTTATGAGCAGCACACGGTGTCTAAACACTTGAGAGTTGCCGTTGATGTGTGCAGTGTAGGTTGTGGCTGATGTAGTGCCTTGGCGTGTTCATAAGAAGATCTGCATGCGTGTGGTGCGATTGATATGTTGTATCTGTGACCATGGCTCACTCACGACTTTATCGAACGTTAAACAGGGATTCAAAATGTTTCCGTGTGCTCACTGCTATGTCTTGTGCTTTTGACTGTGTCATTGCTCAGGTGCGGAAATATGGTCACGAACGCGTTCTGGAAAGACTTCTGGCTCAATGAGGTACGTCTATCGGCAGTTGTTGGGTTAGTTGAGATGGTTATAGTACATGTTTTAGGGTTCTAGGGTCTTGAGGTTTTAGGGTCTAGGGTTTATAGTTGAGGTGAACTCCTTTGAAGGCGCCCTTTTTGTCAGCCGCTTCCGTTGGATATCCTTCAGAAGCGCCGTTTCAGGGTTTAAAATGAGGTGTTGGCTATGCAGTGTGTGTGTCGTAGCTGTGGTGAGAGATGAATGCTGAAAGCAAACGAACTGTATCCTGGTATTTAGGGCTCCCCGTGTGATGAGTGAGGGCTCCCCGTGCGAGTGCATCGATGAGCTTCTTTGTACTGTCATTGTTGTGTGACTGTTGTGTCATTGTTGTGTGTCTGTTGTGTCGTAGCTGGAATGGGCTGTCACTCTGTGGTTGTTGTTGGAGTGATTCATGACTCATCGTCTTTCGCAGTCACTGTTGTGTATATTCTCGTGTTGATTTGTTAGTGTGCGTGTGTTGGCTGTGGTTGTTGTTGGGGTGTTTCATGACTTATTGTCTATCTCAGTCACTGTAGTGTATGTTCTCGTGTTGATTTGTTAGAGTGTGCGTGTGTTGGCTGTGGTGGGCTGTCTTGTCTGTGGCTGTTGTCAGGGTGTTTCATGACTCATTGTCCTTCTCAGTCACTGTAGTGTATATTCTCGTGTTGATTTGTTAGAGTGTGCGTGTGTTGGCTGTGGTTGTTGTTGGGGTGTTTCATGACTTATTGTCTATCTCAGTCACTGTAGTGTATATTCTCGTGTTGATTTGTTAGAGTGTGCGTGTGTTGGCTGTGGTTGTTGTTGGGGTGTTTCATGACTTATTGTCCTTCTCAGTCACTGTAGTGTATGTTCTCGTGTTGATTTGTTAGAGTGTGCGTGTGTTGGCTGTGGTGGGCTGTCTTGTCTGTGGTTGTTGTTGGGGTGTTTCATGACTCATTGTCTTCCTCAGTCACTGTTGTGTATATTCTCCGGTTGATTTGGCCTTGGTGTGTGTGTCGTTGTTGTTCGCGTGCCCTTGAGGTCTCGAACCAACTGGTTTCTAGGGTTTTAGGGTTTAGGGTTTTAGGGTCGGTGTATGGTGTCTACTACACCATATACCTACTGTCGCTGTGCTGTGGTTTGACTGGTTGCTCTGTTCTACTCAGGGTTTCACGCGCTATGTGGAGAGACGAATTCTCAGCGCAATGTTTGGGCCAGCCTACCGTGGACTACAGATGACGTACGGCTATTTTGATTTGATTAAGGTGAGCATGTAGTGCGTGTTAGTGTAGTGTCTTGCCTTTATATTCTCTTTTGATTTGATTCAAGTGAGCATGTAGAGTGTGTTAGATTGAAATGTCTTGTCTTTCTATTCTATTTTGATTTGATTAGGGTGAGCATGTAGTGTGTGTGTTAGAGTGTAGTGTCTTGCCCCAATCAACCCAACCCTTGGGTTTATGACAATTAACACAACCCTTGGGTTTATGACAATTAACACAACCCTTGGGTTTATGACAATTAACACAACCCTTGGGTTTATGACAATTAACACAACCCTTGGGTGTATGATAATTAACACAACCCTTGGGTTTATGATAATTAACACAACCCTTGGGTTTATGACAATTAACACAACCCTTGGGTTTATGATAATTAACACAACCCTTGGGTTTATGACAATTAACACAACCCTTGGGTTTATGATAATTAACACAACCCTTGGGTTTATGATAATTAACACAACCCTTGGGTTTATGATAATTAACACAACCCTTGGGTTTATGATAATTAACACAACCCTTGGGTTTATGATAATTAACACAACCCTTGGGTTTATGACAATTAACACAACCCTTGGGTTTATGATAATTAACACAACCCTTGGGTTTATGATAATTAACACAACCCTTGGGTTTATGACAATTAACACAACCCTTGGGTTTATGATAATTAACACAACCCTTGGGTTTATGATAATTAACACAACCCTTGGGTTTATGATAATTAACACAACCCTTGGGTTTATGACAATTAACACAACCCTTGGGTTTATGACAATTAACACAACCCTTGGGTTTATGACAATTAACACAACCCTTGGGTTTATGATAATTAACACAACCCTTGGGTTTATGATAATTAACACAACCCTTGGGTTTATGATAATTAACACAACCCTTGGGTTTATGATAATTAACACAACCCTTGGGTTTATGATAATTAACACAACCCTTGGGTTTATGATAATTAACACAACCCTTGGGTTTATGATAATTAACACAACCCTTGGGTTTATGATAATTAACACAACCCTTGGGTTTATGATAATTAACACAACCCTTGGGTTTATGACAATTAACACAACCCTTGGGTTTATGATAATTAACACAACCCTTGGGTTTATGATAATTAACACAACCCTTGGGTTTATGATAATTAACACAACCCTTGGGTTTATGACAATTAACACAACCCTTGGGTTTATGATAATTAACACAACCCTTGGGTTTATGATAATTAACACAACCCTTGGGTTTATGACAATTAACACAACCCTTGGGTTTATGACAATTTGTCCAATCCTTGTGTTATGACAATTAACACAACCCTCGAGTTTTTGACAATTCACTAAACCCTTGGGGGTTTCTACCACTCACGACAGAACTGCAACTTCCTGGCACATCGGCCGTACCTACTGAAACTGCAGCCAGAGATTGTGGGGGTGGATCCAGATGAGTCATTCTCCCGCATTCCCTATGAGAAGGGTTCGTTGTTCCTGCACTATCTCGAGGGCATTGTGGGCGGAGAACAGCCCATGACCACATGGCTGCGCACGTACTTTACTGACTTTGCCGAACAGAGTGTGACTACAGACGATTTCAGGGTACGTGAATACGTGAGAGAAGCGGGCTGAGGGTGGCTGCTGCTGTCTAGGGGCCTACTAGTTGTTGCCTATCAATTGTGTGTAGTGTGTCATGTATGGTGTGGCATATTGTAATGGGTGTGTAGATCGTGATGTGCCCATGCAGTATCAAAAGAGCTGTTAATTAGAGACGTGCTAATGATTCTGTTTACTTCACACGTACGAATGTAATGACTCTGCTCAATATTAAATAGAGCTCTCACACCCACTCAACCAACTCAACCCACCCAACCCACTCAACGCACACAACCCACTCAGCCCACTCAACCCACCCACAGGACCACTTCACGGCCCATTTCACCAAAGCGGGTGTGGACATGTCTGGTGTGGCCTGGGACCATTGGCTGCATGGGGTGGGTCTGCCAGACTACGACATCTACGCTCACATCGACAACTCCATGACGGTACGCTGCAAAGAGATAGCACACACGTGGTTGCACGACGACGGCAACGGAGCCAACGCGAGTGACATAGACGGCATGAAGGCGCATCAGGTGATGGTTATCTTGGACACCATTATAAACGAGAACATGCACTTCCCCGGCGACAAACTGGAGAGGATGGACAGCACATACCACTTCTCAGAGACTAAGAACTGTGAGATTGGATTCCGATGGTTCCTGCTGTGTTTAAAGAACAACCACAGGTCATGTTTTGAGGGCGTCAAGGCGTATCTGAGCCGCAACGGACGGGGTAAGCATAGCTTGTAAGTGTTTAGGGATTGTCAGCTGTCAGTCTCCTGGTCTCCTATGTACAGGTATTTTGAGGTCGGTTCAAATGTTGTGTTCAAGCCTTCACACATCGTGCATGGCAATTGACCTGCGCAATGCTGCAATAGAGCGTTGCTACTTCATTAACTCGTATCACAGAATGCTTATCTTATCGTCTGTACGCATCTCTCTCTCTCTCGCTCTCATCTCCAGGTGTGTACGTGAAACTTAGCCTGTATCTCAATGCTTATCTTATCGTCTGTGTGCCTCCCTTTCTCTTCATTAGCTTGTATCACAGAATGTTTATCTTATCGTCTGTGTGCCTCCCTTTCTCTTCATTAGCTTGTATCACAGAATGTTTATCTTATCGTCTGTGTGCCTCCCTCTCTCTTCATTAGCTTGTATCACAGAATGTTTATCTTATCGTCTGTGTGCCTCCCTCTCTCTTCATTAGCTTATATCACAGAATGCTTATCTTATCGTCAGTGTGCGTCTCTCTCTCTCTCTCTCTCTCTCTCTCATCTACAGGTGTGTACGTGAAACCATTGTACGTTGAGCTATATCGCGTCGATCCCGAGTATGCACGCGAGGTGTATGACGGTCTCAGTGACTTCTACATGGACGTGGTGGCTGAACCCATCAAGAAGACATTGGAGCTGTAGACCCATTACATGACACGAGTGCTTTAATAAAGGCCTGCTACATAGAGTCATAGAGGTATATAGACCCATTACACTGGTAAGCTAACATACGCCTGCTGTAGAGACATAGGTGCATAGAGTCATAAAGTTATTTATAGGGCCTTCGCTACATAGACAGAGGTGCGTGGACTGGACGTGAACCTGACGTGAACCTCCCAACAGAGCCACAGGGTGTCAATAAAGGACACACAGGATGTTATTAAAGAACATGAAATTGTCAAAACAGCCGGTACACTCGAGTGGTGGAGTCAACTCAACCGGTACACTCGAGGGCCGACCTAGATATTTCTAAAATGGGCTGGTCTGATGAAATGGGAGCAATGTCCTGGTAGTCTGGGTTGTGGAATGTGGGTTTTAGGGCAAATACGACCCACTTCTCTGCAACTTGCCTGTCAAGAAATGGGGCTGTGGGTGTCAAAAGCACTATGCAGTTGCCCGTATTCAAGACGCTTTAGGCCGATCTTAGGGTTTAGGGTTTTGGCTCAACTGCACGTGGTTGAGGAAGGCAGGCGACAGGTTACACCACAGACGCACTTTAACACGCTGCTCTCACGATACCGTAGACTCTGAACAGTATACGAAAGGAATGGCGACAGTCTGAGCCACAGACAAACTATAAAACGCTGCTCCTATGATACCGTAGACTCTGAACAGTATACGAAAGGAATGGAGACAGTCTGAGCCTCAGACACACTCTAACACGCTGCTCTCATGATACAGTAGACTCTGAACAGTGAGCCACCCCCCACCTGTGAGCATCATGTCATCGATGTTTGATACTATATATATATATATATATATATATATATATACATACTCACATACATAAATATATGATACTTTTGTCAGTATTGTTGATAGGTGAACCGATGGTATACACACCAACAAAAGTGTTATGTTGACATATCACTTTGGCTAGGTTGACATATCACTTTGGTTATGTTAACATATCACTTTGGCTAGGTTGACATATCATAATAGACGCCAATGTGATATGTTGACATATCACTTTGGTTATGTTAACATATCATTTTGAATATTTTGACATATCACTTTGGTTATGTTGATATACCACTTTGGTTATGTTGTATGCAGCTTCGAATGGAAAGTGGAAGAGACATTCGGTGTAAACTGTCACTCCGCTGTAAGTGGTGTACAGTACCATCGAAGCGGACCTAAACCTATAAATTTGTAAAACCCATCTATTTGCACAAAGCCCAATCTATTTGTATCAATACTAATCTATCTGTACAAAATCCAATCTAAATTGTTCAAAAACCAAATATGTCTGTACAAAGACCAATGTATTTGTATAAAAACGATATATTATATAGCCTTCTAAAAAGACATTTTAGAAGGATGTCTTGTTTATGTATTCCTCCGCAAGGGATACGTCTTATGTAGTATTGCGGGAGTAATAGTTAGATAGCGTGCCTGTTTGGCGTTTACATCTATTAGCAAGTAACATGGATATACTAGCACCAGTAGTAGATGAATAGTGTGCCTGTTTGGCGTTTACGTCTATTAGTAAGACACATAGATATACTAACACCCAAGCTCAATCATTAACTTGCCTCTGAATCTGTTACCTTCGTGTTCGAATGCATCCGAGTGAAAAGGGTACGTCAAGTAGTGCCGACTGTATACCGAGAGAAGCCTAAGTCACACTTGAACTGTGACACCGACTTTGAATCATCATGCGTTCCAATTACTTGCGGAAGTACGCAATGTCAGGCTTGTGTTTATTCGATGAGAATAGTTTATCACAGCCCTAGCACCAAGTCAGACAATACTGTCGGTATGTGTGTCAATGCACACAGACATGCGAACATCCATACTTCCAAACGTACGATCTGAAAGAAAACACTGATGCTATCGAGCCGTTCTCCAGATGTATTCATACGACAGTATCGACGTACCGTCATGAGTGCGGCGACAAGAGGTGGAAGAGCACCCGCTGTTCTAGTCATAACATAGTGACGAGATCGACTTAATTGTTTGTTAGTACTTGTGCCACAGCTATTACCACAAACCATGAACAAATGCTTCTCATACACCTGACAGGTTGGGGTGACAACTGACAGTATTTAACTACCGAACTACCTAACTGCTAGCAATCATTCCATGCTGATATTTATGGTCTTCAATGGGTGCTTCTATAGGCACTACAGAGTATTGGGCTATAGAATAGCTATGTAGCAGTATCACGCTGTTGTGTTTTATCTTGTCCGTGTGCTCGGTGTAAAATAAATATGTGTGAAAAACCGAGAATTATTTTATTATTATTTAGAAAAACCACACCCAGGGCAAGGGACCTAAGAACAATCCAGGGTTTTAGGGTTTAGGGTCTATTCAGGGTTTTTACATGCAGTCTATGGCAAATGCTTTTTTTAACTTGAATACAGGTCCACGGATTGGTGGGTGATCTTTCAATACTTTCTGAATATGTGTACAATTGTACATATGTAGATTACGTTCAAACTTCAATCATGCATACATAATTAATTTAATACATAGGTTGTTCATATCAACTGAAGCACAGCCACCGCCACAAGAGACGACTGGCTTACCTTATTTGGGGATAACTAAACACCACTACAGTCTAGGTGCTGCAGTCAGACTATAAGTTACACTACCCCACTACAAGACTAACCTCACAGACCTGATCTGATCCTCCCGCGGTTAGGTTCGATTGATTCACTCAGCGACCATGCGGACTCGTAGTCAAAATCAGAAGACCACAGGGCAAGCTAACACACTCACCAGCACATTCCAGGTCAGTAGACGACCTACGGTGACACGAGAGGCTAAGGAGAAGCAGCTTGTTATACCCTCGTCGCAAGATAAGGCAGCATGCACAAATGGAGTCCATCAGGCTACTGTGCGCAATGGAAAGGGTAAGGTGAAGGGGACGGGTGGGCTGGCTAAGAATAGAGTCAACGCAGCACAACCGTTGAAGCAGAGGACAAAGCGTGCGTCTAATGCGGATATTATTATAATAGGAGATAAGACACCCACGCCAACAACAGCCCACAGTGCACAGACACCTGCAGACACAAACACGACCTCATTCACCACATCGCAAGAGCGGTATCTGCCAGCTGACCTGCTGAGTAGCACATACACTCCAACAAGGTATGCACGCAAGAATAGACTACGCAAGGTGTGTAAAAAGGTATGTACGTAAGAATAGACTACACACGGTGTGTAACAAGGTATGTACGTAAGAATAGACTACACACGGTGTGTAACAAGGTATGTACGTAAGAATAGACTACACACACGGTGTGTAACAAGGTATGTACGTAAAAAATAGACTACACACACGGTGTGTAACAAGGTATGTACGTAAGAATAGACTACACACGGTGTGTAACAAGGTATGTACGTAAGAATAGACTACACACGTGTGTAACAAGGTATGTACGTAAAAAAATAGACACACACGGTGTGTAACAAGGTATGTACGTAAGAATAGACTACACACGGTGTGTAACAAGGTATGTGCACGTAAGAATAGACTACACACGGTGTGTAACAAGGTATGTACGTAAGAATAGACTACACACGGTGTGTAACAAGGTATGTACGTAAGAATAGACTACGTACGGTGTGTGCACACCATGCGTCGGCGTGGTTAGGGGGGAGTGAGTCATATGTCGCCACGCAATAGCCAGTTCACAGACCCTCCTCACGGACACACACACCTCTTCATGGGGCTGTCTAAAGTTAATGTGGGTGCATACGCAATGGTCCAGGGTTTAATAAGGTTACAGATGCAACGATCTAGGGTTGAGGATGGTTGCAGATGCATAGGTCTAGCAGTCATTATCAGTATCTCAGGTCTACAGGACTTCCCGTTACTGTATTCTCCAGTCCAATGTCTGTCGCCATTTGAAGTATTGCGGTGGCTCTGTACCATACACACATCACTTGCAGGTGTGTGCTAAGCCTAATACACACACACACCATCACTTGCAACACACACACATACACACACATCACTTGCAACACACACACATGCACACACATCACATGCAACTCTTTCTCACACACACTTCACTTGCACAACACACACACACACACATCACTTTGTAACACACACACACACACACACACACACATCACTCGCAACACACACACACACACATCACTTGCAACGTACACACACATTATTATTACTTGCAACACACACACACATCACTCGCAACACACACACACACATCACTTGCGATCTCACACACACACATCAGCACTTGCAACACACACACACATACATATCACTTGTAAACAACACACACACACACACACATCACGTGCAACAACACACACACACACACACACACACACATCACTTTGCAACGTACACACACACACATATTACTTGCACACACACATCATCATCACTCGCACACACACACACACATCACTTGCACACACACACATATCATATCACTTTGCAACACACACACACACACATCATCACTTGCAAAAAACACACAAACACGCGCACATATTACTTGAAACAAACACACACACACATCACTTGCAACACACACACACACACACACACATCACGTGCAATTACACACACACACACACACACACATCACTTGTAACACACACACATACATATCATTATCATTTTGTAACACACACACACACACATCACTTGCAACACACACACACGCATATCACTTGTAGATGTGTGCTAAGCTTTAATACATACACAAACCATCTGGATAAATCACAACTCAATCACAACACACATAACTTGCAGTACACGTACATGCGCATCCACACATCACATCGCGCTCTCACACACTTTCTTGCACTGCACAACACACATCACTCGTCACTTGTAAATATACGCATCGTCAGCTTTCGAACAGACAGACACACATACACGCACATATCACTTGCAATACACACACATACACGCACATATCATTTGATACACACACATATATACACGCACATATCTTTTGCAACACACACACACATACACGCACATATCATTTTTGCAACACACACACGCATACACGCACATATCACTTGTAACACACACACATACACGCACATATCATTTGCAACACACACACATATACACGCACATATCAGCTTTGCAACACACACATACACGCACATATCACTTTGCAATACACACACACATATACACGCACATATCACTTGCAACACACACACATACACGCACATATCACTTGCAGGGACGATCCAACGAGTATGCGGACTAGGTTGTTGATGTGCATGCCCACACCAGCTGACTTCAGTTTCAGTGGCACTGTGTGTTCGTACGGCTACTTCTGTCTGCCACCACAGGTGTGTTGCAACACGTGGTCTCTGCTGTACTTCTGACAGCTTTAGGTTAAACTCTAAACCTTAAAACCCTAAACCCCAAATCGGCTCTGGTGCACATCTGACATGGGCTATTCGCAAACTGTATATGCTGGGTTGAGATAATTCTGGCACATGTTTGTTTTAGGGTTTATAAGCTTAGTGACACATCTACATCTAATATGTATGCATGCATATTGGCAGCATCCATGACAAGCACTTATATTGCCTACTCGTGTTCATTTCTTATGTCTGTCATCATAAGCATTTGTTTTGTTTATTTGTCATCATAGGCTTATTATCTTAGTCCATCGCTTTTTTCAAAAACCCTATATCCATCGCTAGCACTTCTACCCCGTACCCCTCACCATGCTGTTCCCTCCGTTGCCATGGTTACACAGAGTTGGATACCTTCCACCGACAAGAATAACCCCGATGGCGGAATGTTTGAGCGTCCCCTGAGATATGGGCACAACTACAGCGAAACCGTTTATGTGCGCATAACATTGCTTAGGCAGAGAGTGGATGGGGTGGGTGAGTGAATTCGTTGTGTTGTTGTGTTGTATGGTGAGTGAGTCGGTTGTGTTGTGTGGTGAGTGAGTTGGTTGTGTTGTGTGGTGAGTGCGTGAGTTGGTTGTGTTGTGTTGTGTTGTGTGATGAGTGAGTTGAATTTGTGTTGTGTTGTGTGATGAGTGAGTCAGGTTTGTTGTGTTGTGTTGTGCGGTAGTGAGTGAGTCGGTTGGTGTGTGTAAGTGAAGTTTGATTGTTGTGGTGTGTGCGGCGATGCGTTGATTGATTCAGGTTGTGTTGTGTTGTGCGGTGATGATCATGTTGTGCCGGTGCGTGCGATGAGTTATCATTTGTGTTGTGTCAGTGTGGTGATGCGTCAATTTGTGTTGTGCGCAGAATGATGATTGATTCAGTGTGGTGCGGCGATGATGAGTAGAAAGCCAGGCCAGGTGTTGTGCGGCGATGTTCATCAAGTGAAGTGGTGGTTGGTTGTTTGCGATGTGTGGTAAGCCTAATTCATTGTTGTGTTGTTGTGTTGTACGGCGATGATGAGTCATTTGTGTTGTGCGGTGATGAGTTCATTTATGGTGGTGCGGCGATGCGTGACGGTGGATTGGTCATATGTGTGGCGAGTGAGATCATTCAGGTTGTGTTGTATTGTGATGAGTGAGTTCATTTGTGTTGTGTTGTGTGGTATGAGTGAAGTGAGTCATCAGTTGTGTTGTGTGTGAAGTGATTGAGATCATTGTGTTGTGAGTGGAAGTGCACGAGTTGATTTCATTTGTGTTGTGTTGTGTGGTGAGTGAGTTGGTTGTGTTGTGTTGTGTTGTGTGGTGAGTGTGTTGGTTGTGTTGTGTAGTGAGTGAGTTGGTTGTGTTGTGTGGTGAGTGAGTGGGTTGTGTTGTGTTGTGTGGTGAGTGAGTTGGTTGTGTTGTGTTGTGTGGTGAGTGAGTTGGTTGTGTGTATATTTTAGGTCATGTATGTTTTCATGTGTTCGTATAGATCTGTGTGTGGTTTAGAGTGTCTGTTGTTCATTTGAGCGTGTTGTTGTGTCTATTGATTAGGTCATGTATGGTTTCATGTGTTCGTATGGATCTGTGTGTGGTTTAGAGTGTCTGCCTCTATGTCCGTTGTTTTTTTTTGTGACATATGTGTTTAATATATATATTTCTCCGTATTTAAAAACGTATCTGAAATCCCCCCACGCTTGAGCCAAATGCGTTTAGTTTTACCAAAACGTACTCACGTGTCCCGTTTTATCTGAACCCCTCCGCCCACAGACCAACCTGCGCTGCGAGTGGAAGAAGTATTGCATGGCGTTAAACGCGACACACCTGTCGTATTCTCAACGTTAACACAGGGCCATTTGGCACAGATAGGAATGCAAGTCACTCGCATGTTCAGACTGGATGAAGACATCTCCGCATTCCATGCCATGCAGAATGAGGTAAGACGGTACACCCACTACTACCATAAACCCTAGAAACCCTAGGTCAATTACCATAATGGTATGTATTGGTTTGTGTGTTTGTAGGTTGTCTGTTGGGTCGTGTGCATATGTTATGATAATACAGTTATGCTGTGTTGCTGCTACAGCTATTACGAGTGTTAATGGTGTGTAGTGGTTTGTGCGTTTGTAGGTTGTCTGTTGGGTCGTGTGCATATGTTATGGTAATACAGTTATGCTGTGTTACTGCTACAGCTATTACGAGTCTTAATGGTGTGTAATAGTTTGTTACTACAGCTATTACGAGTATTAATGGTCTGTAGTGGTTTGTGTGTTTGTAGGTTGTCTGTTGGGTCGTGTGCATATGTTATGGTAATACAGTTATGCTGTGTTGCTGCTACAGCTATTGCGAGTGTTTTGCACAGCCACTCAGTCGTCCCATGAACCACTGCACAACTGAAACCCTAAACTCTAAAACACAATTCCTTTGTGACCTCTAACGTACCTACTGCCACATATGTCAAGTCGCTACACGCATATTACTGCCCTCTACCGTGACATGGATGGTCATGTCTGTATCACACGTTTTAACGTATGTGTTCTGTGTTGTCTGTATCACACGTTTAACGTATGTGTTCTGTGATGTCTGTATCAACACGTTCTAGCGTGTGTGTCCTGTGATGTCTGTATCACACGTTTTAACGTATGTGTTCTGTGTTGTTTGTATCACACGTTTCACGTATGTGTTCTGTGATGCCTGTATCTCACGTTTTAATATATGTGTTCTGTGATATCTGTATCAACACGTTCTAGCGTGTGTGTCATGTGATGTCTGTATCACACGTTTTAACTTATGTGTTCTGTGTTGTCTGTATCACACGTTTTAACGTATGTGTTCTGTGATGTCTGTATCTCACGTTTTAAATATGTGTTCTGTGATGTCTGTATCACACGTTCTAGCGTATGTGTCCTGTGATGTCTGTATCCCACGTCTTATCGTCTATGCTCATGTCACTGGTCATATCTGTGCAGGCTAAAGAGAGAGGCTTTGGTCGTCTGTATCGATCGCCGTCTACGTTTGAGGATATGATCAAATCAATCACCAACTCCAACATGACATGGGCTGGCACAGTGCGCATGTGTGCGCTGCTGTGCTTCCATTACGGTACGTCTGGGTTTTTTGGGGGGTTTATAATTCTAACCCTAAAGCTCTTAAACCCTAAAACTCTGAAACTCTGAAACCATAAACCTCTAAAGGATACTACCCTACACCTTAAAACAATAACACTCTGAAAGGTATTTCACACATTGTTGTATAGCGCGTTGTGGTAGCTTACCTCAGAGTCACGCACTTCCATTGTCCATCAATGGTCTGCCACGTTGTCAGAAATATGATGATTAGATAGATTAAACTTAATATGATGGTCACATAGATTAAACCTAATATGATGATTAGATAGATTAAACTTAATATGGTCACATAGATTAAACCTAATATGGTGATTAGATAGATTAAACTTAATATGATGGTCACATTTATTAAACCTAATATGATGATTAGGTAGATTAAACTTAATATGATGGTCACATAGGTTATTGGTAGGCACATGATCAGTCAACCTAATATGATGATTAGATAGATCAAATCTAATATAATGATTAGATATATGAAAATTAATATGATGATTAGATAGATTAAACCTAATATGCTGATCAGATAGATTAAGCCGATTATGATGATTAGACAGATTTAACCTAATATGATGATTAGATAGGTTAAACGCAATAAGGTGATCAGATAAGTTATACCTAAAATGATGATTGGATAGGTTAAACCTAATATGATGATCAAATAGATTTAACCTAAAAAGAACAGTTTTTGGTTCTGCTGTCAATCGTAGCCTATGCTCAGGCGAATGTCTTACGAGCAGTCAGTGTATATGATGCAGATGACATGAGCATGTGGCTATAGCATTCTTCTCATGGCATGTGTTGTATGCATTACATGCGTGATGTGTTGTGTAGGTAATCATATGGCTAATGTACTCATCTCTTACACGTGTTGTATGTATTACATGCGTGTTGTGGTGTGTAGGTAACATATGGCTGATGTACTCATCTCTTACAAGTGTTGTATGTGTTCCTTGCGTGTTGTGTTGTGTAGGTAGTCATATGGCTAATATACTCACCTCTACACGTGTTGTATGTATTCCTTGCGTGTTGTGTAAGTAGTCATATGGCTAATATACTCACCTCTTACACGTGTTATATGTATTCCTTACGTGTTGTGTTGTGTAGGTAATCATATGACTAATGTACTCATCTCTCACACCTGTTGTATGTATTCCTTGCATGCTGTGTAGGTAAGCGGGGGGCCTTTCCCACGCCGCAGGAGATGCCCACGAGTGCGGATGAGCTGAAGACAAAGTGTAAAGTGGGCTACAGAGGCGACCGCATGCTGCAAGTGGCAGCTCTCTTTCTCACTCCACCCGAAGACTTAAGTGGTACTTTTGCGTGTTGAGCGTGTGCACGTTAACGTACGTTCGAGTGGACGGTGTATGTAGTGTGTGTGTCTGTTTAAGGTTCTATAACGGACGTTCGAATGGACGGTGTGTATAGTGTGTGTGTCTGTTTAGGGTTTTGTATACCCTGTGTGTAGATGTGTGTGTCTGTTTACCTTCCGTTGTGCTGTGTATAGACGTGTGTGGCTCTGTACAGCTGTGACGATACGCTATGCTGGCAACCCATCCTCGTACTAAAGACTAGAAACGATTTTGTTACTGAAAGATCCGTTGTTGGTATTATACTTGTAACTTAAAATCTGCTCTCAATCCAATTATTTATATCCATCTATTTATATATCTATTTATACCCATATATTTATATTCATCTATTTATATCCATCTATTTATATCCATCTATTTATATCCATCGATTTATATGCATCGATTTATATGCATCTATTTATATGCATCGCTTTATATCCGTCTATCAATATCCATCTATATCATATCTATCTATTTATATCCATCTATTTATATCCATCTATTTAAATCCATCGATTTATATCCATCGATTTACATCCATCTATTTATATCCATCTATTTATCTCCATCTATTTATATCCATCTATTTATATCCATCTATTTATATCCATGTATGTATATCCATCGATTTATATCCATCGATTTATATCCATCTATTTATATCCATCTAGTTATATCCATCCATTATACCCATCCATTTATATCGATCTATGTATATCCTTCTATTTATACCCATCTATTTATATCCTTCTATTTGTATGCACCTATTCATATCCATATATTTATATACATCTATTTATATCCATCCATTTACATTCATCTATTTATATCCATCCATTTACATGCATCTAATTATATCCACACATTTTATCCACACATTTATATCGATCTATGTATATCCATCTATTTATATCCATTCATTTATATCCATCCATTTATATCCATCTAATTATATCCATCCATTTATATCCATCCATTTATATCCGTCTATTTATATACATCTATTTATATCCGTCTATTTATAGCCTTTGACAATACGGGTGAGGCCGATATGAAAACGCTACTGACACCAGATCCTCTGAGCACCCCAACGAAACATAAATCCGCTGCGAAGCGTGCACAAAAAACCCAAGAAAAACTAGAGAAGCGCAGGGAAAACTTGGTTTTAGTTAAGCGCCTGGTGCAGGCCGACATCCCGCGGCTGGTGGTGGGTGATTCACAGTTGGCGTTTGCGCTGATTAAGTCGCTGCACGGCTTTGGGAACTTTGCTGCGTCCAATGTCATGCAACTTATGGGCTACTACGACCACCTGGCAGCCGACTCAGAAACGGTGAGGGGGTGGGCAGGGCAAGGGAAGAGGTTGTCTGGGGATGAGTGGGTGGTTGTTGGGGGGTGGGCATGTCAGAGGTAGTCTATTGATGAGTGAGGGATTGTCTGTGGTAATCTACGGATTAGTTTGTGGTTAAATGGTGTAAACATACATGTGTACATGTGGGGTGGTGGTACTTCCACACACTTTTATCTGAGTCTGTACTTATAAGTACTAGAATATATTGCAGCCCAGAGGTCTCTCCAAAGGTTCAGTAGATATGCGTAGTCATTCCGCCGATCAGAGAAATTGCATCTTCTGACATCTGGCAACGTCGTTGTGGTTGTTGTTGTGCGTGTTAGCTGTAGTTGTAGGGGTAGTTGCTATAGCCTGTGAGGTGTGTGTCTGTGAGCGCTAGTTGCGTTGAGCGTTGATTTGATGAGTATATGATTATGAATGGATGTGTATATATGTATGAATGGATGTGTATATATATGAATGAATGGATGAGTATACAAGTATGAATGGATGTGTATATAAGTATGAATGGATGTGTATATAAGTATGGATGGATGTGTATATAAGTATGAATGGATGTGTATATAAGTATGAATGGATGAGTATACAAGTATGAATGGATGTGTATATATAGTATGAACGGATGTGTGTATATAAGTATGGATGGATGTGTATATAAGTATGAATGGATGTGTATATAAGTATGAATGGATGTGTGTATAAGTATGGATGGATGCCCTACTACAAGCGTGTGCGTGCTGTGACTAGTTAAGGAGATACCAGGGAGGAATGTATTTATAGATATGGTTAAAACAGATATAGTTTTGCAACATGTGTATATGTCATACTTGTTTCTTTTTATTTCTATCTTATAACAAGCAGGTGTAGTGGCTGCAACATGTGTACTTGCTCTACTTGTTTCTTATTCTTGCTATCTAATAACAAGCAGATATAGTTTTACGTGTGTATTTGTCCTACTTGTTTTTTCTTGTTTTTATCTAATAACAAGCAGATGTAGTGGCTGCAACATGTTGTGTACTTGCTCTACTTGTTTGTTTTTGTTTATAATTTTATTTATCCTTGTTATACTTGTTCCTTATCATTTGCTGTACTGTCACTTGTACTTAGTTCTTTTATTTTATTTTTTTTTTTTTTGTTTTTTATTTATCTCGGTATGTCATAGTGCACATCGGCGTGTGCTGCGATGTGGTGTTTGGTTACCATTAGCTTTCAGGTTTAGGCTTTAGACTTTAAATCATTGGCAAAGGTTGGACAAATGTTTAATTGCCAGATATATTCTCATTTTTCATTCGCATGTTTTATCCAATTGCGCCTGGCGCATTTGGAGTCTTTTTCTGATTGGTCTACATTTGTTGTCTTATTCTGCTTCTGTTTGTTCGTCTGTGCACAGGTGCGGCTGTTTAAAGAGCATCACGTGAAAGAGATCCGCACGCACACCGTAGGCACACAGAACTACAACGACCTCTTCCGTATTGCACGCAAGTACTACGACCAGTATGCGCCCTACCAGTTTCTCTTCTACTGGTATGTAGTTCTTAAGTGCCTGTTGGTATGTTATTCCTTTTTTCTATCCTTAATTTCTGTTGGTATACAATTCTTATTGTCTGTTGGTATGTTATTCCTTTTTTCTATCCTTAATTTCTGTTGGTGTGTATTTTTATGTCTGTTGGTATGCGCAAGTACTACGACCAGTATGCGCCCTATCAGTTCCTCTTCTACTGGTATGTAGTTCTTAAATGTCTGTTGGTATGTTATTCCTTTTTTCAATCCTTAATTTCTGTTGGTGTGTATTTTTATATGTTTGTTGGTATGCGCAAGTACTACGACCAGTATGCGCCCTATCAGTTACTCTTCTACTGGTATGTAATTCTCAAAGGTCTGTTGGTGTGTTATTCCTTTTTTCTATCCTTAATTTCTGTTGGTATGTAATTCTTAATGTCTGTTGGTATGTTATTCCTTTTTTCTATCCTTAATTTCTGTTGGTGTGTATTTTTATATGTTTGTTGGTATGCGCAAGTACTACGACCAGTATGCGCCCTATCAGTTCCTCTTCTACTGGTATGTAATTCTCAAAGGTCTGTTGGTGTGTTATTCCTTTTTTCTATCCTTAATTTCTGTTGGTATGTAATTTTTAATGTCTGTTAGTATGTTATTCCCTTTTCCTATCCTTAATTTGAGTTGGTATGTAATTCTTAATGTCTGTTAGTATGATATTCTTTTTTCTATCCCTCATTTCTGTTGGTATGTATTTCTTAATGTCTGTTGGTATGTTATTCCTTATTTCTATCCTTAATTTCTGTTAGTATGTAATTCTTAAATTTCTGTTAGTATGTTATTCCCTTTTTCTATCCTTAATTTCTGTTGGTATGTTAATCCTATTATCTGTTGGCATGTTATATCTTCTACAGTTTGTACGTTATTCCTATTTTCTATTGGTATGTTAATCCTAATTTTTTGCTGGCATGTTATACCTGTTTTGTGCTGAATTTTAGGGTTAATCCTATTTTATGCTGGCCTGTAAATCCTATTTCCTGTTGGCATGTTAATCCTGTTTTCTGCTGACATGTTATTCCTGTTTTCTGCTGGGTTTTAGGCTTTTACGTTAATCTATTTCCTGTTGGCATGTTAGTCCTATTTTCCAAGTGTTGTGTAATGCACAGTCTAACCCTTCCTCACTGCTTCGCTGTCTCATTCATTGTTCATACGCGTATCTTAGTCTTTCATATATCCTACTGATTGCTTCGCCTAAACAGGTTCGATCTTTGGAAGAATTACGAAGAGAAATCGGGAAAGAAGGCAACCAAGTGGGTGGTAGAGAGGATGGTCATCACACAAACACCGCACACAGCTGGAGCTATCAATTGAAGTAACATACACAGCTGAAGCTATCAATTGAAGTAACAAACACAGCTGAAGCTATCAATTGAAGTAACAAACACAGCTAAAGCTATCAATTGAAGTAACATACACAGCTAACGCTATCAATTGAAGTAATATACACATTTGAAGTAACATACGCAGCTGAAGCTATAAATTGAAGTAACATACACAGCTGAAGCTATCAATTGAAGTAGCATACACAGCTGAAGCTATCTGTGTGCAGGGGATAAAACGCGCGAGAATGAAACGAGGAATGTCAACACATTCAGATCGACAGAGGATGCGATTGCACGAGATATCAGCCGTACACATGGGGGCATTAACTGACGACAAAACATGTTTGAATAAGTAATCATTTAGTTACCATATCAACCGAGGAGAAGTGCTTCTGTGGATTCTTGAAAGTGACGATAGTTGCGATACTATGGGACGAGAGACTGGTGGGGGACAGAGCGTTTACACGTGCGTGTGGTGTATTGCCGCAGCGTGCAATGGCGACGCAAAGTGACAACAGAGAGACACGTGACGATGACATACACGAGAACGCATCTCTTGAGCAGGGATGCTTGGTGACGACTTTGACGCACGCACGCACATACACACACACGCACATGCACACACACGCACATGCACACACACGCACATACACACACACGCACATACATACACACGCACACATAAAGTGTGCGTTGATGGTTCAAGATATAGCATTGAGGTAGTAGAGAACCTGAAATAGAGAGCAGTACTAAGACGGGTCAGAAAGTAAGGTCACGGAGACAGCCAATTAATAGTTACTACGACAGTACCAGGCGGGTTAGGCTGTAGTTAGTCACTGCAGAAGCAGCCAATGAGATCATATGATGTGTACAGCTCTTGAGGGGCGAGAAGGGGCAAAGACACTTTCGGTCCTACAGTAAAAGTTACATGGATACCTATACTTACAGGAGAAGTTACAAGTACACATGGCCTTACAGTAGCTGTTGATGTTTCAACACAAGCGTATAGGTGTATACGTTCAGTAGCGCACATCGATGAAAGTATCATTAAAACGCCTTTGATTTGAGACCATTTAGTTTTAATCGAGGGGCATACTTGGGGCCAGTAAGTCGTAATTGAGGGGCATACTTGGGGGGGAATATTTAATTTTAGTCAGTTGAAGTATTCGTTGGCGTGACCGATTTTACGGACAGGGCGTTGCAACATTTGTTTTGTTGGGGGTAGGCGGATGGGGTCGAAATATTACATAGATGTTTAGGTATTGAACATGAATTGAGGGGAAGGGGGTTTAAGCATAGATTCAGAGGGGTTTGGGTTTGAAACAAATAATGAGGTTTTTAACAAAAATTTAGTTTTGTTTTTCTTAAGTAGTTTTACCGTTAAATCTTGACAGCCCATTCTCGATATCCAGTCGTTGGCTATTGATATGGCGTACTGATTACTTGTTGGCCATGGCTGTGGTTTTTCATAGAGGTAGACTAATGAATATTATCCTCCGGTCCTGTTTACAATGGGTTATACTCGGACATACTGCTTGTAACCGTATCTAAAGACGAAGCTAGATAAGAATTGCATAAAGAAGTGGATCAATGGCCTTTTGTAAGAGTGTGAGTCCTAAAACGAGAAGATACTTTCTTATAGAATGGTAAGTTAGGCGAATAAAGGTAGATTTATGTAGGTGCGGGACTTGGTTGGAATAGTTCAGAGCAAGACTCTAGCTACTTTAAAAGGTGCACCTACATAACCTCCCACCCCTCCCCCCCTCCCCCCCAAGTTGTGGGTAGCTTAGGATATCTGAGCCATAGATTAAACGGGATATGATCGTTTGTCAAGTCTAATGCTTTCCTTTTTTGGGGATGATTCTATTTTCGTTTTTTTTCCTTTCTTCATTTTTTGTATTCTTTGCACCTAACGCTCTAGGACATTCTAAAAAATATATTGATCAAACAAGTTGAACTTATGGTGAGACAAACGCGTATGTGTATATACGTTTGTGCCACCACATGCACACATGCGCGTGATCTCTAACTATGCGCATTTGTATATTTCTATTTCTATTCATTGGCCTTGGCGATCTGCTTCATTCCACCTGTGAGATATGCGCCAACGAATACACACATTCACAGTGAGAGGCTTCTTGTTATTTGTGGTGTCACTCATTTTACATAATTTATTCATTTTATTGATTTACAAGTACTGCGGTTTATAACCATGTGTGATAGCCTGCTGATGTCTTCTCTATAGCTCAGTTGGTAGAGCAACCGACTGTAGTGGTTACATTAATCGGTAGGTCCCTGATTCGATTTCGGGTGGGGAGATTTTTTTACTTAACACACTTCAACTGTGTATTTACACAACATACTAGGGTGCGCCTCCTGGGCCATAAACACTCCTGATTCCAACATTTATTCTCTGACTTGATTGAACGAAACATTTGGATGCACCTTGCAACATACACGCACTCTTGAAGTAATGCATCCTCTTCAGCACCTACATCTCCTACCCAGTATTTATAAATCCTCTACTGAATGGTACGAGCATTGCAACTGTCCTATCAGATAGGCCTCTCACACGCACGTAATTGACCCCGACCAGTGTACAGGATCTTGCGCAATATATTTAAATTCCCAATAACCAAATAGTTTGTATAGCTAGCCACAAGATAGTTCTATTTATAATATTTAATTTTGAAAAGATCTACAAGTCTCTACGGCTCAGTAGGTAGAGCAACCGACTGTAGTGGTTACATTCATCGGTAGGTCCCTGATCCGATTTCGGGTGGGGAGAATTTTTTGCGTCGTACTCAGCTTAAGCCATCGCAGTCAAAATGTTGTGGTTGCTACACAATTTTAAATATATGGCTCGCAACAGACCTGAAGCCGAATAACTCATGCACGGGTCTCCAATGACCGACAAACAAGCCGGCTATGTTGGTCACATCACACTCCAACTGCGTTCACAACATACTTGTGCGCCTCTCAGGCCACACCCTCCGCAGTCCGGTATGTACTCACCAACTTATTGAACGAAACGCATGAATACACCTTGCAATAACACACGCACTCTTCAAGTTCTCCATCCCCTCCACTTCAGCGACATAGCATGATATAGGCACCTGATGAACGGATGATGTGGATTGCTTACTAAGCTCACCGTCTCCCATTCATCGCTATGGATTTTCGACAAGCTTCCACCACATTCTGCCAAACCGCATACTACCGCCCGTCCATTTTGGACGAAACCCTATACCCTAAACCTTTCCAAATTTAACAACGAAACACTCTTCCGGTTCTACGGTTTTAGGGGTTAGTTGTTCCCAGAACCCTCTGAGCTGTATTTATCTCACGATGGAACGTTCGCTACCTACTACTGATCGAAACTCTTAATCACCTGTCTTGCGACTTTACTACCCTATCCAAAATATGGAAAGGATCGAATGGTGGTCATGCCGTACACCCTGGAATGCAAAGTGATATATAGACTACTTTATTTGCAACCGATCACAAAATGAAGCGCGCGTATAAATCATCAATTGCCTACTTGATAATTCCCTAAGAATAAATAGTCAAGCACATAAGTATTGAAATATAGATACTGCTGATCTGAACGATCTTCTTTTCGGTTCACCTGTCCGACTTTACTACCAAACCTATAAAATAGAAAGATAATAACCTATGTATCCTGGATTGGAACTTGTTATATACACTACTTTGTTTGCTCACTGTGCAGCCGACCACAGAATCAAGCTTCATGTACACCTACGGACCACCAATCACCTACTCAGTAATCCCTTAAGGATAAAGAGTCAAACTTAGAAGTATTGGAATATTGATTCACCATATGATGCAGTAAGCTTTATCAAAAATGTGATGAGTTCATTCTGTCAGCGACAGGTGTCCTATTTTGTTGTGTTGTTTATTGATATGGTGTCGTTCCTTTTGTATCATAAACCCTTTATCTTGTCAGGACAGGTGTCCTGTCGTGCTTGTGTTGCTTATTGTTATGGCGTCGTTCCTTTTGCATTGATTAATTAATTGTTGATCACGATGGAGTTCATCCTGTCAGGGGCAGGTGTGTTTACTTATGTTGCCGGTTGTTATGTTTTAGTCGTTCCTTTTGTATTAATTAATATTTATTTATTGAATGCAGAGATCATTTCATCCTGTCTTGTTAGTGTTGCGGTTTGCTCTGGTGTCTTTTCATTTTGTCTTGTTGTTGTTACTCGATTATAGTGTTGCTTTCATCCTGTCAAGTACAGGATCCGCGTCTTATTTATGTTCCATGTTACTTTGATGCCATACTTTTTGGATTATATACCTATTCTAATATTAAAAACAGTGACTTTTTCATTCTGTCAGGGATAGATGACTTTTCAAATTTATTTTCCTTGTTACTTTAATCTTTTATTATTGAATTATATATATATTTATCGATTACAGTAATGTTATCTTCCTGTCAGGGGCAGGTGTCATGTCTTGTTTGTTTTGTTAATTGTTGTGGTGTGGTGCTTTTTGTAATACACATTTATTTATTGATTACAGTGATGCTATCTTCCTGTCAGTGGCGGATGTCCCGTCTTGTCGGTGTTGTACCTTCTCCTCTTCTGCGGCGAGATTTGTCTTGTGCTGTGGTGTGAGTTCTCCCAATGGACTGTCTGTGCTGTTATACACAAACGGCACTTGCCCGCCCAGCGACCGCGGAAGGTTTTGGGGTTGGACGTGTTTGGGAAGATCCGATCGCTTCACAAACTTGATCTGTGATGTGTTGGATTAATAAGTGCAGTGGGATGCTTTTATGTTATCTTGGAAACGCGATACCGTATGCAATATGTGCCACTAAACGCCACAGAGCGTGGGAAACGCAATGTGATCACCAACCTGTCGCCAAACAAACAGAAGCGATACACACCCTCGCTATCAAAGGAAAGGCTCTCAGACAAATCATCACCTACTACTTACCACCTGCCAAGCGTGAAACACGCCATGCACTAATCACAAGTGTTTGCTATAAAGAGAGTACGATACCCTTCACACACTTGCCCACCTGTTTCGATAGACACAAAAGAATAAGCGTATATGATCTGTCATACAACTATCACACCTTGGCGGCGGTTCGTGGGCTGAGAAAGGCCTTGATAGCGTACCAGACAGCGTTGAACATCCATGGAGTGTCTACCAACAGACACGCCCCCAGCCGCTCAGGGTAGTAGTCCGACAGCAGCTTGAATATAGTCTTGGTCAACTGCGATGTGTATTATGACGAGGCGTATAGATATGCACAGGCCCTTAATAGCTGTGTATATACATACATATGACACACAAGACATACAGTCATATATACATACATATGTAACAGAACATACAGTCGGATATACATACCTATGTAACACAAGACATACAGTCATATATACATATATATGTAACACAAGACATACAATAATATAGACATACATATGTAGCACAAGACGTACAGTATTATATACATATATATGGAACACAAGACATACAGTCATATACAAATACATATGTAACAAGACATACAGTAATATATACATACATATGAAAAACAAGACATACAGTCATATATACATATATATGTAACACAAGACATACAGTCATATACAAATACATTTGTAACAAGAAATACATATGTAATACAAGACATACAGTCATATATACATACGTATGTAAAAGACATACAGTCATATATACATACAAGTGTAATAAAAGACATACAGTCATATGACCATCAGCAGCAGATACATCGGACATAGCATCACGACACAAATATCTACATGTCATTGGTTGCTTACGTACATGTCATTGGTTGCTTACGTACATATCATTGGTTGCTTACGTACATGTCATTGGTTGCTTACGTACATATCATTGGTTGCTTACGTAGATGTCATTGGTTTCTTACCTACATGTCATTGGTTGCTTACCTTCATGTCATTGGTTGCTTACGTAGATGTCATTGGTTTCTTACCTACATGTCATTGGTTGCTTACCTTCATGTCATTGGTTGCTTACGTACATATCATTGGTTGCTTACGTAGATGTCATTGGTTTCTTACCTACATGTCATTGGTTGCTTACCTTCATGTCATTGGTTGCTTACGTACATATCATTGGTTGCTTACGTAGATGTCATTGGTTTCTTACCTACATGTCATTGGTTGCTTACCTTCATGTCATTGCTGGCCATAGTAAAGCCTTTGAAGTCGATGAGTAGTGAGAAGGTTGCCATTTCCGGGGGCGTGGCACGGCAGGCAGTCTCCACCATCAGAATCACCAGACGAATGTACCGAAGCTCAGTAGCCTCATCTGCAGTACCATTGGGAGGACAAAACAGACCCATTAAGATGACAAAACAGACCCATTAAGAAAACAAAACAAACCCATTAAGAAAACAAAACAATCCCATTAAGAAAACAAAACAGACCCATTAAGAAAACAAAACAGATCCATTAAGATGACAAAACAGTCCCATTGAGAGGATGAAACAGACCAATTTAGAGGACAATACATGCGGCATGAACGGTGTGAGAGCCACAACGGGTGTGTTTGTACACACAGCGCAGGAAACATGACAGGTATAGTATTCATATGGCAACCCTAGAATGCATGCTGTAGATAAGTACAAGAGGTTTTGAGCATGCGAATTGTCCTGAAGCACCAATAGCTACGTGCTGGCAACACATAAGGCAATGGCATTTGGAGACAACCACACAGTCACAGTGAGTGTTCAGCTGTTTAGTGCAGCACAGGCTACCCTAAGGTTTTAGGGTTTAGCAAACCCTAGAACCTAGCACATCTCTTACCAGGGAGTGTCTGTGGCATTTTGGTTATGTTGAGGATCATCAGCGGCCTCCCTTGTTTGTCTTCGCGGTGGAAAAGATCATTCCCTCGGACAGCTCCTGCTCATACGACACATAAGCACATGGGAAGACTAACGTTTAGGAATCGTCGTACTCCGTCAGGATGACCAGGTTGATGAGTATAGTATATATATATATATATATATATATATATATATATATATATATATATATATATTATACACACACACACACACACACACATACATATATATATTATGCATATATATATATATGTATGCATGCATATATATATATATATATATATATATATATATATATATATATATATATATATATATATATATATATATGTATATATATATATATATATATATATATATAATATATATATATATGTATATATATTACACACATACATAATACATATGTCACATATATAATATATGATAATAATGCTATATATATGCATACATATAGGCAAACATAATATGTAATATATACATATATGTAATATATAATATATACATATATAATATATATATGTACACATAATATTAATTATACATATAATGCATGTATAATATATAATAATAATAATATATAATAATATATACATTATTATATTAATAATATATATAATAATATGTATACATATACATAATAATACATATCATATATATATATATATATATAATGCATATGTATATATATATATATATATATACATATATATATATATATATATATATATATATATATATATATAATAATATATATATATATATATATATATATATATATATATATATATATATATATATATATATATATATATATATATATATATATATATATATATATATATATATATATATATATATATATATATATATATTGTGAGTAACTAATTTGGTTCACGAACGGTTTAGAGTGAAACACCGTATTTCCTTTATAGGATAAAGTAGTGTAATAGCGTACAAGGTTGTGAGGACTGATCATCCCACAACTTTGACCTATATACTCTAAAGCTTGACATTGCCTGCGGTCGGACCCTCTGGTCACTGACGCAACATCTCCTTTCTCACTATATATTCCATCATACTAATACACTACACTACCAAATGTTTTATGTTCTTCTTCTATTGGTCTACGCTTACCAAATCAGCTGTAGACATAAGCCAATATCATAAGAACACACAACATTTCTCTATGCCTACATCACTCTAAAAAAATCCCCCCTCGTACACCCGAACCATCAAGCATGCATCAGACACAATATAGTTCTGCACACGAGCCCTCAAGCTCACTACTCTCTGTGGACCACACCCACATTTATAGTATATATATATATATATATATATATATATATAGATACAGATTCAGCTGCGTAGCAAACCCACAGTCCTCCAATAATATCCTAAAGCCCTAAACATCCCTTCTTCGTCGATGACGGGACTTCGCGGCAGGGCCGCTGTGAGAGACAACCAAATACATAACACAATCCAAGTGAATTACACTGTAGCACTGCCACATACACACACATAGCTTGGCGAGTGTGTGTGTTACATACACACACATAGCTGGGTGAGTATGTGTGTTACATACACACACATGGCTTTGTGAGTGAGTGTGTTACATACACCCACATAGCTTAGTGAGTGAGCGTGTTACATACCTTGGTGAGGGTGTGTGGAGAGATGTCATGTGGTCCGAACTGTTTGGCCCATGTGGCGTAGGTTGAGTACATCTGCGCTGCGTTGGCTACGTTGAAGTCTCTTGCGCGCACAAACCGTGCTAAGTCGTCGTTACGTGTGGCGGGCGTGATGTGTGGCACCACCAGTTTATGTGCACGTAAGTGATTTACGCTCTGGACGGATAGAGGAATAGGCAAGTAAGGTACATGCGTGATTGGATAGGTAGATGAACAGGCAAGTAAGGTACATACGCGATTGGATGGGGTAGGGAACAGGCAAACAAGGTACATATGCGTGATTGGATGGGTAGATAGCAAGCAAGTAAAGGTACATGTGTGATTGGATGGGTAGAGTAATAGGCAAGTAAAATACATGCATGATTGGATGGGTAGGGGAATAGGCAAGTAAGGTACATGCGTGATTGGATGGGTAGGGGAATAGGCAAGTAAGGTACATGCGTGATTGGATGGGTGTGTGCAAGTGAAGGACAGGCATAATCAGTGCGTCTAAGATTGTAGTCATAGTAGTCTTGTGATGTGGTTTGCATGTGCATTTGCCATTGTCACTACTGATAGGCGTACTCTCTGGTGTGTTACATAATCGATCAGCGCCACAATACAAAGCCTTTGTGGTACATGTGCGAATGTCAATGTCAATATCATAGTGTCAATGTCAGTGTCAGTGTCCATGTGGGTAGTAATCCACAAACAGCACAGTCAAATGGCGAACGTCATATCACAGCATTTGACATAGACGCACAACTAGACGACCCAATCCCCTCAGACAACACACAACACACAACTCTCAGCAGACCACAGCGCATGTCGCAGCAGCACAAGTGACACGTGTCAGGTGTCAGGAGGAGCCATCGCTCAATTCAACAGCATGTGAGGCAACCCTAAACCATACACAAACACTAAACCCTAGAACACGCATAGGCCGGTAATGGCCAACACTACAAATATCTGGCACGTCACGAGTACGCTGGTTATGTCTTTCTATCTAAACCCTACAGCCCAAAAGCTGAACCCTAAACCCTACCTGGGCCATTTTAATGGTCTCTAATTCTTGCGGAGACCAATCTTCCTCAATCTCAAAGAATTCATCCGAGTCATCTGAGAGGTCGTCTGTTACATTGATCTTACCTTCGGGTACGTTACTATGGCAACAAAGCCATGACAAGCCATTACAGGGTGTGAGTATGTTACTACGGCAATAAAGCCATGACAAGCCATGACAGGGTGTGAGACAGATGTGATAGAACGGCTACACTGTAGACCCCTCTCATTCGCACACAGACACCCCAACGCCAACAGTCCGTTCAAGTCAGCTCTGGATCAAATGGTGCTATAATAAAATTTATCCAGGTATTGCATTTAAACTTATTTTAACATACATATGCAACTAAAATGCATTTTAACATAAATGTTTAACTGAAACACATTTTGACATACACTTTTACCTTCGACACTTTTGAACATACACGAACAATTAAATTACCTAAAACAACTAAGATACCTGAAACACTAAAATAATTATAACAACTAAAATTCATCTACCTAAAGAAGACTCAGATAAACAGCTATCCATGAAATGCACACACAACATGTGACTAGGCATGAGCTATCCATGCAATGCACACACCACATGTGGCTAGACATAACTCAAGACTAACCCAACACAACATGTGACTACACATGACTCAAGACTAAGCCAACACAACTTATGATTTGACATGACTAAAGACTAAACCATCACAACATGTGACTTGACATGACTCAAGACTAAACCAACACAACATGTGAATAGATATGACTTAAGACTAACCCAACACAACATGTGACTAAACATCAGCTATCCGTGCAATGTCCACACAACATGTGACTAGATATGACCCAAGACTAAACCAACACATGTGACTAGACATGACTCAAGACTAAACCAACACAACATGTGACTAGGCATGAGCTATCCATGCAATGCACACACCACATGTGACTAGACATGACTCAAGACTAACCCAACACAACATGTGACTAGATATGACTCAAGACTAAACCAACACAACATGTGGCGAGACCTGTCTCAAGACTAAACCAACACAACATGTGACTAGTCATGACTCAAGACTAAACCAACACAACATGTGACTAGACATGACTCAAGACTAACCCAACACAACATGTGACTAGACATGACTCAAGACTAAACCAACACAACATGTGATTTGATATGACTCAAGACTAAACCAACACAACATGTGACTCGACAAGACTCAAGACTGAACCAACACAACATGTGGCTAGTAATGACTCAAGACTAAACCAACGCAACATGTGAATAGACATGAGCTAACCATGCAATGCACACACAACATGTATCTAGACATGACTCAAGACTAAACCAAAACAACATGAGACTAGACATGACTCAAGACTAAAACAACACAACATGTGACTCGGCAAGACTCAAGACTAAATCAACACAACATGTGACTAGACATAAGACTGAACCAACACAACATGTGACTAGATATGACTTAAGACTACACCAACACAACATGTGACTAGACATGACTCAAGACTAAACCAACACAACATGTGACTAGACATGAGCTATCTATACAATGCACACACAACATGTGACTAGACATAACTCAAGACTAAACCAACACAACATGTGACTAGACATGTCTCAAGACTAAACCAACACAACATGTGACTTGACATGAGCTATCCATGCAATGCACGCACAACATGTGGCTAGACATGAGCTATCCATGCAATGCACACACAACATGTGACTAGACATGACTCAAGACTAAACCAACACAACATGTGACTAGACATGTTACAAGTCTAAACCAACACAACATGTGACTTGACATGAGCTATCCATGCAATGCACGCACAACATGTGGCTAGACATGACTCAAGAATAAACCAACACAACATGTGACTAGACATTTCTCAAGATTAAACCAACACAACATGTGGCTAGACATAACTCAAGACTAAACCAACACAACATGTGACTCGACATGAATCAAGACTAGCCCAACACAACATTTGACTAGTCAGGACTCAAGACTAAATCAACACAACATGTGACTTGTCATGTCTCAAGACTAAACCAACACAACATGTGACTAGACCTGACTCAAGACTAAACCAACACAACATGTGACTTGACATGAGCTATCCATGCAATGCACACACAACATGTGGCTAGACATGACTCAAGACTAACCCAACACAACATGTGACTAGATATGACGCAAGACTAACACAACACAACGTGCGACTAGACATGTCTAAAGACTAAACCAACACAACATGTGGCTAGACATGACTCAAGACTAAACCAACACAACATGTGACAAGACATGACTCAAGACTAACCCAACACTCACCTACCAGGTGGAAGGGTGGTGCTACTAGTGACGTATAGTGCCATGCACAAGAACAGCTGTACACTACACGAGCAATCACCATGTACCACTGCAATAACAAGTGTCTGGACGGCATAGACCAGTGCCACTCCTTTCATACCTAATGACTTATGCATGCCCTCTTATTCCTAATGACAGGTGCCTGTCATCTTATTCCTAATGACAGGTGCATGTCCTCTTTTTCCTAATGACAGTTGCATGTCAGCTGTTGCCCATACCTTGAGGTGCTGTTGTCGGGTGACTGTGTGGAGTGTGGCTGTGACAGGTCGTCTGTGTTGTCCGTGTGAATGTACGCCCCTTCGCTTGCCGTTTTGCGAATCACCTGTTGTGTTTAGTTGTGTTTAGTTATGTTTAGTTGTTGTTTGTTGTGATATGTTGTGTTTAGTTGTGCTGTGCCATGTTTTGTTTTTGTGTTGTGTTTAGTTGTGTTTAGATGTGCTGTGCCATGTTTTGTTGTTGTTGTTGTTGTGTTGTTTAGTTGTGTTTAGTTGTGCTGTGCCATGTTTTGTTTTTGTTGTTGTGTTGTGTTTAGTTGTTGTTATGTTGTGCTGTGTTGTGTTGTGCTGTGTTTAGTTGTGCTTAGTTGTGCTGTGCCATGTTTTGATTTTGTTGTTGTGTCGTGTTTAGTTGTGCTGTGCCATGTTTTGATTTTGTCGTTGTGTCGTGTTTAGTTGTGCTGTGCCATGTTTTGTTTTTGTTGTTGTGTTGTGTTTAGTTATGCTTAGTTGTTGTGTTGTTGTGATATGTTATGTTGTGTTTAGTTATGTTGTGTTATGTTGTGTTGTGTTTAGTTGTGTTGTGTTGTGTTGTGTTGTGTTGCGTTATGTTATGCTATGTGATGGTATGTTGTGCTGTGTCATGTTTTGTTTCTTCTTGTTGTGTTTAGTTGTGTTGTGTTGTGTTTAGTTGTGTGTTGTGTTTAGTTGTGTTGTGTTATGTTATATTGCGTTGTGCTGTGTCATGTTTTGTTTCTTCTCGTTGTGCTATGATGTGTTGTGTTTAGTTGTGTTGTGATGTGATGTGATGTGATGTGATGTGTTGTGTTGTGTTGTGTGGTGTGGTGTGGTGTTGTGTTGTGTTGCGTTCTGTTGTGTTACGTTGTTTTCTGTTATGTTGTGCTATATGTTGTTGTGTGTTGTGTAGCGATGGTTGTGCATACCCTATGGTCTCCCCTAACACACCACCAACTCCCAATCCTTAACACACACCCATTACTCGTACCACAGGAACTATCCTCACCTCTCCCTACCCTCATCAAACACCACACCCTCCCTCACACCCCCACCCCCACGCGCTATACCCTAGCCATACACTCCCCACACGCGGTTGCCATGACAACCTACCCGTTTCTGGCCCAGGGTGCGCCTGGCCTCTCTCTGCTGCGTCACATGACTCTTGGTCAGCAGTTGCAGAAAGTGTCCCGATCGTTCCATGTCGTCGATGTCACTGAGCAGTGCCTTGAGTGTGCGTTCAGCCCCTCGGCGCTTCTGCTGTGTGCGGTCTAACTTGTGCTGCACTTCGGTCTGATACACTCGTAGTAGATCGGTGAAGCCACGGAGAGATTCACGCATGGAGAACACTGGGGTGGGGGAAATAATACGCCTTGAACGGATGGGCAATGAATAGAACAATAGAACACTAGGCGAACTAGTGGGCTATAAATAGAACACTAAGCGAACTAGTGGGCTATAAATAAAACAGTAACGGAACACTGATCGAACTAGTGGGCTATAAATAGAACACTAAGCGAACTAGTGGGCTATAAATAAAACAGTAACGGAACACTGATCGAACTAGTGGGCTATGAATAGAACAGTAACGGAACACTATTGGGACACTGATCGAACTAGTGAATTATATATATTCAGTGGTATAAAAATAGACCAGTTGGATTCACCGGCGACAGACGTTGTTGCCGTATCAGGGTTTAGTACAGTAGTATAGTAGTATAGTAGTGTAGTGTTATGATGTATAGTAGCATAATAGTATAGTGGTATAGTAGTAAAGTAGTACAGTAGTATAGTAGTATAGTGTAACGCGCACACACACACAGACACCACTCACTGCAGAGGTCCATCTCTTGGCAGTGCATTTTCGTCAAAATCTTCTGCCGCTCTCCTGCGAATGAAATGGCATTGTCACATTCAGAGCACTTGAATAGTATGAGGTTGTCAAACTTCAGGGTTTCAAGTTTTAGGTTATATGTGCAGTTTTAGAGTTTTACGGTTATAGGTTTTTAGGGTACAGGAGGAGTTTTTGGGTTTTAGAGTTTATTTTAGGGTATGTGAGCAGTTTTATGGATTTAGGATTTTAGGGTATATGGGCAGTTTTGGTTCTAGATGAGCAGCGGTATAAAGTGATCAACAGCTCAGCTGCAGCCGTGGCACAACACTGTGACACATCTCTTCTAAAGAGATGTCATGGGTATGTCTTAGGGTTATAGGGTTTACCATACTGACAAATTTCTTCTAAGGAGGTGTCGTGGGTGTGGCTGCTGTATGTGTTCAGCTTAATGCATTTAGACATGTTATGCAACTGTATAACATATAGTGTGTATCATGCACAGACCTACAACCACACTTCCATACCACTAAAAAAAAACACACAAACGCACACTATACAACACAACACAACACAACACACACTACACAACACAATACACACAACACAACACAACACAACACACACAACACAACACAATACGCACAACACAACACAACTTAACGTCACCAGTGGTCTCGGCTGCAGTGTAGTCCTCTTCCACCGCCTCCATTGCCACCAGCACATCACCTCTGCCCATGCGATGGAGTTTAAGGTTATATTTTGGATGATGTGTGTGGCGTTGTGTTTTAATGTGTGTAGTGGTGTAGTTATGATCAATTGTATGATTATATTTCATGTGCTACAGTGTGCTTGAGAGAATGTCACACATAAATAAAACATACTATTAACAAAACTGTCATAAAGACCGATTTTATGTCAATAACTGGACATCACACACAACTCACAACTACCACCCAACACCACTATCACTCCTACAACCACACTACAACACTAACACTCATACTACCACACTACAACACTATCACTCATACTACACACTAAAACACTATCACTCATACTACCACACTACAACACTATCACTCATACTACCACACCACAAAACTATCACGAATACTACCACTTATCCTACCACATTACAACATTATCACTCATACTACCACTCATACAACCACATTACAACACCATCACTCATACTACCACATTAAAACACTATCACTCATACAACCACACTACAACACCATCACTCATACTACCACACTAAAACACTATCACTCAAACTACCACACTACAACACTATCACTCATACTACCACACTACAACACTATCACTCATACTATCACACTACAACACAATGTGAGTGTTTGTCTTGAGTGTGTGAGTGTGTGAGTATGTGTCATGAGTGTGTGAGTGTGTGTGATGAGTGTGTGCGTGTATGTCATGAGTGTGTGAATATGCGTCATGAGAGTGTGAGTATGTGTCATGAGTGGGTGAGTGTGTGGGTGTGCATCATGAGTGTGTGAGTATGTGTCATGAGAGTGTGAGTATGTGTCATGAGTGTGTGAGTATGTCTCATGAGTGTGTGAGTGTGTGTCATGAGTGCGTGAGTGTGTGTCATGAGTGTGTGCCATGCGTGTGTGCGTGTGTGTTATGCGTGTGTGAGAGTGTGTGAGTGTTTGTCATGAGTGCGTGAGTGTGTGTAATGCGTGTGTGAGTGTGTGTCATGAGTGTGTGAGTGTGTGCCATGCGTGTGTGCGTGTGTGTTATGCGTGTGTGAGAGTGTGTGAGTGTGTCTAATGCGTGTGTGAGTGTTTATCATGAGTGCGTGAGTGTGTGTAATGCGTGTGTGAGTGTGTGTCATGAGCGTGTGAGTGTGTGCCATGCGTGTGTGAGTGTTTGTCATGAGTGTGTGAGTGTGTGTCATGCGTGTGTGAGTGTGTGTCATGCGTGTGTGAGTGCGTGTCATTAGTGTGTGAGTGTGTCCCATATGTGTTTGAGTGTATGTCATGAGTGTGAGTCATGAGTGTGTGAGTGTATGTCAGAAGTGTGCGAGTGTGTGTCATGCGTGTGTGAGTGTGTGTCATGAGTGTGTGTCATGAGTGTGTGAGTGCGTGCGTGTGTGTGAGTGTTTGATATGAGTGTGTTAGTGTGTGTCATGAGTATGTGAGTGTGTGTCATGCGTGTGTGAGTGCGTGTGTGTGGGTGTCATGAGTATGTGAGTGTGTGTCATGCGTGTGTGAGAGTGTGTGAGTGTTTGCCATGAGTGCGTGAGTGTGTGTAATGCGTGTGTGAGTGTTTGTCTTGAGTGTGTGAGTGTGTGAGTATGTGTCATGAGTGTGTGAGTGTGTGTCATGCGTGTGTGAGTGTATGTAATGCGTGTGTGAGTGTTTGTCATGAAGTGCGTGAGTGTATTGCCATGCGTGTGTGAGTGTTTATCTTGAGTGTGTGAGTGTATGTGTCATGAAGTGTGTGAGTGTGTGTCATGAGTATGTATGTGAGTGTGTGTCATGAGTGTGTGATTGTGTGTGTCATGAGTGTGTGAGTGTGTGTCATGAGTATGTGAGTGTGTGTCATGAGTATGTGAGTGTGTGTGATGAGTGTGTGAATGTGTGTCATGAGTGTGTTTCACGAAGTGTGTGAGTGTGTCAGAAGTTTGTGAGTGTATATGTAATGCGTGTGTGAGTGTTTGTCATGAGTGTGTGAGTGTGTGAGTGTGTTATATGATTGTGTGAGTGTGTGTCATGCGTGTGTTAGTGTGTGTAATGCGTGTGTGAGTGTTTGTCATGAGTGCGTGAGTGTGTGTAATGCGTGTGTGAGTGTGTGTCATGAGTGTGTGAGTGTTTGTCATGAGTGTGTGAGTGTGTGTCATGCGTGTGTGAGTGTTTGTCATGAGTGTGTGTGAGTGTGTGTCATGCGTGTGTGAGAGTGTGTGTCATGCGTGTGTGAGTGCGTGTCATTAGTGTGTGAAGTGTGTCCCATATGTGTTTGAGTGTATGTCATGAGTGTGAGTCATGAAGTGTGTGAGTGTATGTCAGAAGTGTGCGAGAGTGTGTGTCATGCGTGTGTGAGTGTGTGTCATGAGTGTGTGTCATGAGTGTGTGAAGTGCGTGCGTGTGTGTGAGTGTTTGATATGATGAGTGTGTTAGTGTGTGTCATGAGTATGTGAGTGTGTGTCATGCGTGTGTGTGAGTGCGTGTGTGTGTAGGTGTCATGAAGTATGTGAGTGTGTATCATGTCATGCGTGTGTGAGTGTGTGTCATGCGTGTGTGAGTGCGTGTCATGAGTGTGTGAGTGTGTATCATGAGTGTGTGTCATGAGTGTGTGAGTGCGTGCCATGAATTTGTGAGTGTGTGTCATAAGTGTATGTCACGAAGTGTGTGAAGTGTGTGTGTCATGAATGTGTGAAGTGTATTGCCATGAAGTGTGTGAGTGTGTGTCATGAATGTGTGAAGTGTGTGTCATAATTGTGGGAGTGTGTGTCATGAGTTAGTGTGTGTGTGTCATGAGTGTGTGAATGTGTGTCATGAGTTAGTGTGTGTGTGTTATGAGTGTGTGAATGTGTGTCATGAGTGTGTGTCATGAGTGTGTGTGAGTGTGTGTGTCATGAGTAGGTGAATGTGTGTGTGTGTGTGTATGTCATGAGTGTGTGAGTGTGTGTCTTGAGTGTGTGAGTGTCTGTCATGAGTATGTGTCATGAGTGTGTGAGTGTGTGTTATGAGTATGTCAGTGTGTGCCATGAGTGTGTGAGTGTGTGTCATAAGTGTATGTCACGAGTGTGTGTCATGAATGTGTGAGTGTGTGTCATGAATGTGTGAGTGTATTGCCATGAAGTGTGTGAGTGTGTGTCATGAATGTGTGAGTGTGTGTCATGCGTGTGTTAGTGTGTGAAATGCGTGTGTGAGTGTTTGTCATGACTGCGTGAGTGTGTGTATTGCGTGTGTGAGTGTGTATCTTGAGTGTGTGAGTGTGTGTCATGCGTGTGTGAGTGTTAGTCATGAGTGCGTGAGTGTGTGTCATGAGTATGTGAGTGTGTGTCATGCGTGTGTGTGTGTGTGTCATGAGTGTGTGAGTGCGTGTCATAAGTGTGTGAGTGTGTCCCATATGTGTTTGTCATGAGTGTGTGAGTGTGTGTCATGCGTGTGTGAGTGTTTGTCATGAGTGTGTGAGTGTGTGTCATGCGTGTGTGAGTGTGTGTGTCATGCGTGTGTGAGTGCGTGTAATAAGTGTGTGAGTGTGTCCCATATGTGTTTGAGTGTGTGTCATGAGTGTGAGTCATGAGTGTGTGAGTGTATGTCAGAAGTGTGCGAGTGTGTGTCATGCGTGTGTGAGTGTGTGTCATGAGTGTATGTGTCATGAAGTGTGTGAGTGCGTGCGTGTGTGTGAGTGTTTGATATGAAGTGTGTTAGTGTGTGTCATGAGTGTGTGAGTGCGTGCGTGTGTGTGAGTGTTTGATATGAGTGTGTTAGTGTGTGTCATGAGTATGTAAGTGTGTGTCATGAGTGTGTGAGTGTGTGCCATGCGTGTGTGAGTGTTTGTCATAAGTGTATGTCACGAGTGTGTGAGTGTGTGTCATGAGTGTATGAG
Organism: Sphaeroforma sirkka; assembly: GCA_001586965.3. NCBI lineage: Eukaryota > Ichthyosporea > Ichthyophonida > Sphaeroforma > Sphaeroforma sirkka. The sequence goes on from LUCW03000484.1 coordinate 70,319, forward strand.
TTTGTGTCATGAGTGAGTGTGTGTGTGTCATGAGTGTGTGTCATGAGTGTGTGAGTGTGTGTCATGAATGTGTGAGTGTGTGCCATGAGTGTGTGAGTGTGTGTCATGAATGTGTGAGTGTGTGTCATAATTGTGGGAGTGTGTGTCATGAGCTACTGTGTGTGTGTCATGAGTGTGTGAATGTGTGTCATGAGTGTGTGTGTCATGAAGTGTGTGAGTGTGTGTCATGAGTGTGTGAGTGTGTGCCATGCGTGTGTGAGTGTTTGTCATGAGTGTGTGATGTATGTGTCATGAGTGTGTGAGTGTTTGTCATGCGTGTGTGAGTGTGTGTCATGCGTGTGTGAGTGTGTGTAATGCGTGTGTGAGTGTTTGTCATTAGTGCGTGGGTGTGTGTCATGAGTGTGTGATTGTGTGTGTCATGAGTGTGAGTGTGTGTCATAAGTGTGTGAGTGTGTGCCATATGTGTGTGCGTGTTTGTCATGAAGTGTGTGATGTGTGTGTCATGAGTGTGTGAGTGTATTGCCATGCGTGTGTGAGTGTTTGTCATGAGTGTGTGAATGTGTGTCATGAGTGTGTGAGTGTTTGTCATGCGTGTGTGAGTGTGTGTAATGCGTGTGTGAGTGTTTGTCATGAGTGTGTGAGTGTGTGTCACAAGTGCGTGAGTGTTTGTCATGAGTGTGTGAGTATGTGTCATGAAAGTGTGTGATTGTGTGTGTCATGAAGTGTGTTAGTGTATTGTAATGCGTGTGTGAGTTTGTCATGAGTGTGTGAGTGTGTGTCATGAGTGTGGGAGTGTGTGTCATGAGTGTGTGTGTGTGTTATGAGTGTGTGAGTGTGTGTCATGAGTGTGTGAGTGTTTGTCATAAGTGTGTGAGTGTGTGCCATGCGTGTGTGAGTGTTTGTCATTAGTGCGTGAGTGTGTGCCATATGTGAGTGAGTGTTTGTCATGAGTGTGTGAGTGTGTGTTATGAGTGTGGGAGTGTGTGCCATGAGTGTGTGAGTGTGTGTCATAAGTGTGTGAGTGTATATTGCCATGCGTGTGTGAGTGTTTGTCATGAGTGTGTGAATGTATGTCATGAGTGTGTTAGTGTATTGTAATGCGTGTGTGAGTTTTTTGTCATTAGTGCGTGAGTGTGTGTAATGCGTGTGTGAGTGTGTGTCATGAGTGCGTGAGTGTGTGTCATGCGTGTGAGAGTGTTTGTCTTGAGTGTGTGAGTGTGTGTCATAAGTGTGTGAGTGTGTGCCATATGTGTGTGCGTGTTTGTCATGAGTGTGTGAGTGTGTGTCATGAGTGTGTGAGTGTGTGCCATGCGTGTGTGAGTGTGTTTGTCATGAGTGTGTGAATGTGTGTGTCATGAGTGTGTGTGAGTGTGTGTGTAATGCGTGTGTGAGTTTTTGTCATTAGTGCGTGAGTGTGTGTAATGCGTGTGTGAGTGTGTGTCATGAGTGCGTGAGTGTGTGTCATGCGTGTGAGAGTGTTTGTCTTGAGTGTGTGAGTGTGTGTCATGAGTATATGAAGTATGTATCATAAAGTGTGTGGGAGTGTGTGTGTCATGTGTGTGTGTGTGTGTCATGAGTGTGGGAGTGTGTTACATGAGTGTGTGAGTGTGTGTCACAAGTGCGTGAGTGTTTGTCATGAGTGTGTGAGTGTGTGTCATGAGTGTGTGAGTGTGTGTCATGAGTGTGTGAGTGTGTGTCATGAGTGTGTGTAATGAGAGTATGAGTGTTTGTCATGAGTGTGTGAGTGTGTGTCATGTGTGTGTGTGTGTGTGTGTCGTGAGTGTGTGAGTGTGTGTCATAAGTGTGTGAGTGTGTGCTATGCGTGAGTGAGTGTGTTTAATGAGAGTGTGAGTGTGTGTCATGAGTGTGTGAGTGTGTGTCATGCGTGTGTGAGTGTGTGTCATGAGTGTGTGAGTGAGTGTCATAAGTGTGTGAGTGTGTGCCATGCGTGTGTGAGTGTTTGTCTTGAGTGTGTGACTGTTTGTCTTGAGTGTGTGAGTGTGTGTCATGAGTGTGCGAGTGTGTGTCATGAGTTTGTGAGTGTGTGTAATGCGTGTTTGAGTGTGTCATGAGTGCGTGAGTGTGTGTAATGCGTGTTTGATTGTGTGTCGTGAGTTTGTGAGTGTGTGTCATGAGTGTGTGAGTGCGTGCCATGATTGTGTGAGTGTGTCATAAGTGTATGTCACGAGTGTGTGAGTGTGTCATGCGTGTGTGAGTGTGTGTCATGCGTGTGTGAGTGTGTGCCATGCGTGTGGGAGTGTGTGTCATGAGTATGTGAGTGTGTGTCATGAGTGTGCGAGTGTGTGTCATGTGTGTGAGAGTGTGTCATGCGTGTTTGAGTGTGTGTCATGCGTGTGTGCGTGTGTTGTGATACCTGCGTTGAATTAGTGTCTCCATGAAGTCGTGGAGTAGAGTGGTGACTGTGGGCATGGTGGCCACTCGATGCAGTGCACTCGGAGACAACCTGAAAAAGTGGACGAGACTATAAGTGAGAAAGGACAGGGCACATGACAAACCAATGGAAATAAGAGACAACCCGATAAAAGGAAGGACAGGGCACATAACAATCCAATGGAAATAAGAGACAACCTGAAAAAGTGGACATGACTATATGTGAGAAAGGACAGGGCACATAACAAACCAATGGAATAAGAGACAACCTGAAAAAGAGGACAGGACTATATATGAGAAAGGACAGGGCACATAACAAACCAATGGAAATAAGAGACAACCTGAAAAAAGGAAGGACAGGGCACATAACAAACCAATGGAAATAAGAGACAACCTGAAAAAGAGGACATGACTATATGTGAGAAAGGACAGGGCACATAACAAACCAATGGAATAAGAGACAACCTGAAAAAGTGGACAGTACTATATGTGAGAAAGGACAGGGCACATAACAAACCAGTGGAAATAGAAATATTAGACAAACAACGATTAACGACCAATGGTAACACGAATATGAGATAAGCAGCAACCAATGCGTGGCTAATAGTGATCAGTAAGCATATATGTACCAGACACAAAGCAACGCACACTTGTACATGGCACGTACATACACATACACACGTACATCCACGTAAACATAGACATACATATACATATACATATACACATACACATACAAATACATATACATATACACATACACATACAAATACAATGACACATACATATACACATTCACATTCACATACACATACACATACATATACACATACACATACACATACACATACACATACACATACACATACACATACACATACACATACACATACACATACACGCACATGCACATGCATACACATACACATGCATACACATACACATGCATACACATACACATACACATACACATACACATACACACGTGGGTTGAAGCAGTAGCGTGCACGCACGCTGATTGATCATGACCTACACCTCGGATGTAGAGAGCAGGTTATCTGAGGAATATAACAACACGCGGTCGCTAAGGACGCGATACAGAGTGGAAAGCCTACTGACACTCGGACCAAAGAACACACACGGCAAATATACACGTTCACATACATACAGCATGCATACACATACACATACACATACACATACACATACATGCGGCACACACGCATACATACACACACATACACATACACATACACATACACATACATACATACACATACACACATACATACATACACGTAGGCTGAAGCAGTAGCGTGCACGCACACTGACCAATCATGACCTACACCTCAGATGTAGAGAGCAGGTTATCTGAGAATATAACAACACGCGGTCGCTAAGACGCGATACAGAGTGGAAATCCTACTGACACTCAGACCAAAGAACACACACGGCAAATATACACATTCACATACACATACACATACACATACACGTAGGCTGAAGCAGTAGCGTGCACGCACACTTAACAACACGCGGTCGCTAAGATGCGATACAGAGTGGAAAGCCTACTGACACTCAGACCAAAGAACACACACGGCAAGTTCCCTGCAGAACATCACACATCAGCCAGCACATAGCACCTTCACAGTCCCTCTGTCCTAAAATAACGTGGGACAACTTTCTGCCCTGTCCATTCGAAACCCACTTCCACTCGTCACCAACATTGACACGCCAGTTGACAGATCCCTCCTGGCGTTGCCATGGTTACCTCTTGTTATAAGCGCTCTCGTCCATCCATCCCGTCATCGTCCCCTTCGAGCGATGACGTCGGCGACAGCTCCACAGGATATAACATCTGCGCCTGAGCAAACGCAACGATCCATTTCTGCCGTTCTGCCGTCTGTAGGCAAACATATGTACCGTGACAAACAGATACACATGTCAAAAAAACAAACAAACAAAAAAAAAGCGTCAAACAATATATATATATATATATATATATATATATATATATAAATGCGTGTGTATGTGTGGTGGTATGGATTGCAGAACATAATAGTATAGTCCTACTCTGCACTGTCAGGGAACTTTGAAGCTGTTGCCAACAGTCTACAAATAGTTATACTAATCACTTATGACAACAGTCTACAAATAACCAGAAAAATGCTTATGACAACAGTCTCATATAATGCTTATGACAACAGTCTATAAATAGACATAGAAAGCTTATGACAACAGTCTACAAATAGGCATAGAAATGCTTAAGACAACAGTCTATAAATAGACATAGAAATGTTTATGACAACAGTTGATACATATCAATACGTTTCATCTTTATCCTCGTGCACACAATTGTACAACCTCAACCGACACCGTTCCCCACTGACTCATCGATCAAAACCCTGAAAACCCTAAAACCAACTCACCGTCTTCACTTTCAGTTGTTTCAGTTTGTTTTGCAGTCGAATGGAGAACGTCGTGGGCTCGGCTGACTGTGAACTCGTCTGAAGACAAACAGAGGAACCGTTGTCAAGGAGGCGTGACAGCCAATGGGAAATGTCTTATTAATCAAAGGGATGTGCACGTGGCAACAAGCATTTCAAAGAAAGGGATGTGACTGTCTGGAAGGACGGGCGTAGGTGGGTTTGGGTTTTTATGGTTTAGGGGTTCACTACGAACTTCGTGGCCCACACAGAAACCCCTCACCGCAACCAGAGCAAAGGTTAGATCGGACATGTCCTGACCTAAACCAGTCCATACCTTACGTTGGTAGCCTCAACCATGAAGACGGTCAGCAGCATGATTTGTATACAAACAATAGGTAATAGGTAAACATAGGTAATAGTATAATAGGTAATAGGTAAACATAGGTAACAGTATAATAGGTAATAGGTAAACATAATATAAGTATAATAGGTAAACATAGGTAATAGTATAATAGGTAATAGGTAAACATAATATAAGTATAATAGGTAAACATAGGTAATAGTATGATAGGTAAAGGTAGATGATATGGTACATTGCTCACTTTCAGACCACAGCAGACAAACAGACTATGAACAACCAACAGGGCAGCCGAATACTGAGATGTAGGCACACCGGACTATGCGGGGGAGGAGTCTCTAACTTGTCTACGGCTAGGGTTTAGGGTTATAACCCAAGAAACCCCTAAAAAAATCCCCACCCGCCACTCTCTGGGTGCCACATGTCACAAATGACAGATACGACACGCACATGAAACTGTCAAGGAAAAACCTAAAACCCAACAACCGCACTACAGCAGATACCCTAAACCCTAAACCCCTACACCCCAACAGGAGCACTTCAGCAGATAACGCGAAGACCAGATTTGACATATGAACACATTCACCACAGAACACACACACACACACATACATACACATACACAGCTACTTCAGCACACTCAATCACCACACCCACAGCAAGACATTCAGCAATAAAGCCATTGGCTACATGAAAGATACATACACATTCATAGCACAGAGTTTTAGAGTTTAGAGTTCCGGATTTTTAGGGTTGAGATACGTATACAGCCGAGGGTGTGAAGGCACTTACCACCAACACCAGATGTGAGGCGTGCACACATGCTCTGGGCTGCACTTGGCTATTGCGGCTGTCGTCTTTACTGCGAAACACACGCAGGATAACCGTCCTTCAGCACGTAGTAGCACCTCTGCAGGAATACACAGAGACAGCAATACACATGAGAGTGGCAATTGACACTTCATCACACAGC